>APFE030281245.1:0-33028 GCA_000404065.3 Pinus taeda | reverse complement strand
TGTCCTCAACGCTTGAGTAGTTCTGGATGCTTCTGTATAAAATTCTCATCCTCCCATGTGGAATCTTCAGCGGATAAGTTCTTCCACTTGATGAGATACTCCGAAATTGATCGATTTCGTAGTTGTCGAGTTATTGTTTCTGTGAAACCTCTAGCATGACTCATGAAGAAGAGGTTGAAATAGGAACACGTGGCATGTCGTACAAGTTCGCTCTACTGAACTAGTCTATAATCAAGTCATTGTGGGAGATTTGGCATAACTCTTCCTTGGAGAATCCAATTTGGATCAGACTGGTGGCATTGGAAAGAGGACACAGAGGGCTACTGCAGGTCACAATTTCATAATTGAATGATTCGAAATTACAGAGATACATCAGAGGCAATATCGAGCTCCTACAAAGTGAAAAAAGGTGAGTAGATTTTTTTAAATTTTTGCTTAAGCTTGGTTTGAAAATTTATTTTGAAGGAATTCAAAGGGCATAGTAGAGCATTATTATCGGTTACTAATGCCCCGAGGAAAGAAAATGCAAACACTTAGTAAGCAACCTGAAAGCTCTAATACCAAATGTTATGAAACCAGCTCACAAAAAGATAAAAAAGATAGATCAACGCCTTCGAATTCAGCCTCTTCGAGGGGGCAACCTCCTTTACATTACGCAAATGAATGATTCCTTGATGATTCAAATGACAAAACCTCCTTTCTATATATAGGAGTCTAAGGAGTCACAATATAACCCAGCCGACCTAACAATAATAATATAAAGGCACAAATATAACAATAGAGGGATTCTACGGGGCACAGTAATAACAATATGGGGACAATAGGGGCACAACAATATTAATAAGGGATATAACTACAATAGTAATAGGGTAATCACTAGTATTATAGGGACCTAACAGGGTTTTCCCCTATATAGGGGTTCTGCCCTGGCTGTGTGCCTACATCTGGTGTCCTTGATCTTCGTGTTTTGGTTTTGGTAATTTCTTGATGAACTAAGATAAAAAGAAGAACATAAGAAAGATAATAATAACTCAAAGAAATCACAAGTAATTATCAACAAGAGAAAATATTTCTGCCTTTCCAATTTTCTTACAAGACTCCCTAGAAAACCTCTTAGAGAGCATTTTTCTAGTGAATCTCTCCCCTCATAAACTAATAGCTAGGCTTAAGAAGTGAAAATTAAAGTTTTCCCCCTTAATCCCTTCAAAGTTTTGATATTTCCATGGTTACAATTCCTGAGACTCCATCACCCAAGTAGAGAAAACCATCTTAATGATAAAAACTATAAAACCTTCCCTTTTCCTCTCTACAATTTCAGCCCTTCAAGGAAAGCCATTAGGGCTAGGATCTAAGACGAATTCAAATAGGGCTTGAGCATTGGAGCTAATTTAACATTTCCACACCTTGCTTGACCTACGACATCAAAATCTTGTGTATCGCATGGTGAAAAGCATCTCACTAGGGTTGACATCATCAACCCTAGGTAATTTTAGGCCCTATAAAACCATAATTCTACACAAAAGCTTCAACTTAGGGCTATTGAAGGTTCGCCATACCACTAGTTGACCATATCTTGTAAGGCAAACATTTTCCTTTGCTTGTATGCCTAGATGTGCCATTGCAGAGCTACATCTTGGAACCCTAGGCCACAAACCATATTTCATAGGCTTTTTCAAACATATGTTGTTCCTTGTTACAAATTATTGTGCCTTGGTTCCTAGTGTGAGGTACCTTGATCTAACCTTCGAAAGTATTACCTTGATCCTATCAACCTAGAATACCCTTAGGTGATATATACTAGGAAGCCTCTCGTGTGGTGAAATTCAACTAAAGAGCAGGAGGTGGAGTGCTAGCATCCACCTCATTGTTGTGCCTTAGTTTGGTTGTTTCCTTGTGAGCCCTTCTCGCAAGGGCTACTAGATTTTGAGGCAACATGGACAATATATAAAATGTTGATAGTCAAAAACAAGATGATTGATTGTACAAAGATGGGCCCCATATAACTACTAGAAGAAGCGCCCTTTTCATTATATTAATTATTATTTACTAATTATTATTGAATTGTGAGTTACACACACACACACACATGTATATGTATTATTTTATATATTTATATTCATAAAATTTATAATGTACAAATGTAATACTTGTCTGCATATGTTCACTAGACATATCATCAAATCCTCCTTGCTTAGAGGAAATAGTCCTTGATTTCTATTGAAGGTGGGAAAACTACATAACATACATAAAATATATAACTAACATTACTTAATACATAAAGAGTATGGTCATTTTGTTTCCTTCATGTTGTTTAAGGCTACTCAAATTCACCCCCTTCTACATTGATCTAAATACAATCTTCTCATCCACGTCTGAGCTTCTCTCCACTTGATTACTCGAATTTGTCACCATGATATGTTTCTTCTTAGCATCTTTCTTTTGGTTCTTTGTGTTGAGCTTTGGATGCAACTTCCAACACTTCGCCTCTGTATGACTATCAATTTTATACTGCTTGTAGTGATTGTTGGGATCTTTGCACTAGTATGTTGTGGTTGTTGTCTCACTGTCCTTTCCCCTTTTATGTTGATTTTTCAAGTGCAATATATACTAGCACAATATTTCTGAAAAATAGATAATTACTTATAATGATGTTGATCTTCTTTTAGTTTTCCCAATATATCATTAAGCAATTATACTTCAAAAATTCAACCATACAATAACTGTAGAAAAGTGGAGATCACAATGCACAAAGAGAACACAAGGTTTACACTGGGAAAACCCACTAAGGGAGAAAAGCTTAGCAACCTTTTCAATAGAAAAATTACTTTGTTCAACAAGAGACACACCTATACCTATGGTCAAACCTAATCAACCCCTCCAAGTCAAGCCTCCTAAAATGATCCAACACTGTGCTCTACTGATCTACCCTAAAATTTTGACCCTCCTACAACTGCCAGAATCCCAGGATTTCGGCCCCCTACAATTGCCCAAAAATTTTGGCCCCTGCAATAGACACTGCCTAGAAAAATGCGAGCTACAGAGAGAGAGAGAGAGACAGAGACAGAGTCCTTCCACACGTGCAAGATAGATAAGAGAGAGAAAGATAGATTTTCGTCCTTTTCGTCTTCCTTGTCCTTGCACTGTGCTACGATGCCCAAAAACTGTCTTGCTTGAGAGTGTGTGAATTGTGCCTTGTTTCCTATATATAGTGATATGCCTGGGTGGAAGGGGCGTGATTCTACTAGGGATGATTGGACTTGAAGGGAAACCGACTTAACAAACTTGGAGCCAGAAATTTCAAATTTAAAAATTCATATTTTCTTCTGTCAAAAGTCCAAAAGGTACTTGACTCAAAATATTTTTTTCTTTTGACTCTAGCATTTAAAATATGCTTTACAATGATCAATATAAATACATCAAGGGCCAAATATACATTATGAAAACCAACCATGGTTACAAAAATTCAACATTTTCCACTTCTTCCTCCCCTGCTTGACAACTTCCTAGTGCTCCTTCTAGTTTGACCAATTTGATTGTCCTTCCTTCAAGCCTATGTTCTCTAGGTATTGTGCATGTCCACAGTCTCCATCCATCATTTTGGGTTTGAACAACATCACTTACTTCCAAAGATGGTTGTGTAGACCCCCTAGATAATTGAGGAGCACGTCTAGGTTCTTTGGGGAGATACCCAGCATAATTGCCATCTTCCTAAATTCAATGGTGTACTCTTATACACTCTGTCAATGCTTCTACCTAAAGTACTGCCATCAAATCCAGTGATCTTCCACATACCCAATAAGGTAGCACTGGAACTTTATGAGAGCTTTGAAATCCTCCCACTTAGTCACTGGATGATCTCCCTCTAGCCTCAAGGTCTCTATGGGACTTTCCCACCAAGTTAAGGCATGGCCCTCTAGTTTCATGATCATCCAAGCAAACAAAATTTTTTGTTCTTCCTCTATAGAATGAACATTAAAATAAACTTCTAACTCTTGCAATAGTGATTTAACTTCAATGTATCAATATCACCTTCATATGGCTTGATGTTAGCCTTTGCTTCCATCTTGAATAGGAATTGTGAATGGTTCATGGCACTCAAACTGGGTTGATCCTTTTTGGTTTCTTTCTTAGACTCCCCTCTCTAGTTCTTCCCAATCCATTGATCCTCTCATTTGACCTCTACATTAGAACCTTTATCTTCTCTGAATAGCTTGAGCTTATTGGTCGGGGCTGCCATGAGGAGGCTCACATTATAGTTTATATATGTGACTTGTGCTTCCAGTCACACAAACCTCTCCTCTACAGGATCTTGAGGGTTATTAACAGATTCATCAACCATGGCTAGGGTTTTATGGTTTTCGGCTTAACCAATCTGGGTTGCCTACAACTTCCCACAATATACCCAAAGAAACCTACTCTCATACCAATATTATCTGTAAATTGTCATGGATATTCCACTAGATAGTTCATCACAACAGATTTGATAATTTTTTACTAAAAATCCAAAATATATACTATAAGGGTTATTTTCCTTAGACTTGTGGATTCATTAAGTTCTTGTTTTTACGCATGCAATATAGAAAATGTGAATAATAGGGAACAAATAAAAATTTAATCACTTACAACCATAATAACACAAGATATGGCTTGGGAAGCCCTTTTGGGATAAAAACCAGCTAGAATTTGAGGTTGCTCTGCTCGCTCTTTCTTTGAATGGAAATGGATGAAAGTACAATGGAGTGAGATTTGTGGCTCATGGGACACTACGGTATACAAACTCTCTCTATTCTCTCTCTCTTTATCCACTCTCAACTACTCTATTCATCTACAAAACTAAATGCACTTGAATGGAATGGAACCTATTTCCCTCCTAGTGGCCCGATTATAACACACCCTGATAGCCCACTAGTGGTTATGTTTGACTCCTTCAACTCTTAACTAGAGTTACAATATGGAATATATAGAGTCTTCTTCATCATGATCACGTGGCTACCCCCTTTTACATGAATAATGGGGACTGACGTGGCATCATCTAGAATCATGGTGGTCAAAAAAGGTCAACTTCCAAGTGGCATAACTTTTGAATACAGACTTTGATTGAGGCGGTTCTTGTCTCTGGAAAGGTATATGTGTGTACAATATCGCTAGGGTTATCACGCCTAAGTGGCAAAGGTTTAACCCTGAAAAACGTCATTTAATGCCTCAAATGGATTTTGTAAGGTTTCAACCTCTAATTCGTCAAACTGGGACCCACCAACGAAAATGGTCATGTGACTTGATTCCTCCACTTTTCCACTCTAAAAGCATCAAGATGGATAACAAATAATATAATGATCCAATCTGGATCATTAATCCATGGGATACTGACCACTACATATATCTACACCAAGTATGTTTACCATGATCCAATTTTACATTAAATATACAATCTACAACCAACTCCAATATATGTCAATCATACTCCAATCTCAATTGGAGATTGTACCCTTCTAGAAAGTTGTAATCTCAATTATGCAGATCACAATCAAAATCAACACAATAAATGTGGTCATTGCATTTATTCTAGCATTAAATATAGTCCAGCCTCCTCACATGCAACTCTTTACACTAATGCAGTATGCTTAGCTTAGTTTGCTTAGACACAATAAGAAATTTGTTGGCATGGAAAAATACTAACCCCATACACATGTTTCATCATAAATGTGTTGTAAAAGGCAACAAAAAAGGAGCTCATGGTTGCCAAGAGATGATGAGCGATGATGACAAGATGTAACTTGAAAAGGTACATATGGCAATGCCTTACCTTGCACACCCTATTTCCCTATACGAAGTTATCTTAGTTGCACTAAGAGAAGTCATGTGCACTCTACATTCTATATTGGATGAAATTACACATGTGATGTTAGCTTGGTTATGCTAATAAATTAAAATGCTAAAAAAATGACACCTAGCGTCTAATGTATAAAAATCAGCATAAAAGAAATGATAACTAGCAAAGATCCATCTTAACCTAGAATTTTCTCAGTGATGACAGGTTTGCACCTAGGTTGCTTTTAACCCTCTCAATGCTTAATGTACATAGGATTAAGACAGATCTATGCCAGTTAACAATTCAATTTCTAGTACATAAAAGTAAAACTGTAAATTCACAAATACCAACATATTAGAGATAAACATGTAAAAATAAACCAAAAAAATACAACTTACTTTCGAGGTCTTTAACGAGACTCCTAAGTTGTGTGCACTCTGCCTCCAACCGTTGCTTTGCCTCTGCACCATAAGAGGTAAGCTACGATCAATTGGACTAGAATCTATGCATTAGATACTTTCAATATACAAGTAAACAAACATAGCTCACCCATAGAGTTGGGATTTTATGAAATATTTATACCAATGTTTGATATGTTATAAAAGAAAATATAAAGGAATACGTTTTCATAAAAAGCCCTTAATATGGTAAACAGTTTACATTTGACCATGTTCTTTGTTCTCATAAACAGCAAATTTTCAAATATATTTGCATCACAGATTCCAAACATACCACACAAGATAACTACTAACAGCTATATGCTTAACAAATAAAAACTAGAATGTCGAAAGCTATCTTCCCAAATAAAGAGGCAAGGAATGAGAAATATGTTGGAAAAACAACTATGCTTTAAATGACAAACATTTTACATGCCAATCTCAATTGTAAAACCCTTTGAACACTTATCAATAGAAAATGATAAAAAAAAAATAAGCAATCTAAGAATAACTGGATTATTGGAGAAATGAAAGTCATCCTAGTAAAAAAATAGTTAAGAAATCTAACAATAACTGCATTAGTGGAGAAATGAAATTCATACTAGTAAAATCCCCTAAGAACCTGGAACGATAAATTTACCATCTTACATTACAAAATTATAAATGCATAAGCAAAATTGATCATTTACAAAAATAATGAGTTCGTACAAAGGTCTATACCAACTTGTAGTGTGCATATCTTGAGTATCGCACTATTGGGATGACTATAAAAGTAACTAAAAATAATACTAAGAAATATTAGAGGACTAAAGTTAAAATGACAAAAAATAAAGAATCCAAAGAACAAAAAATAGTGGCAATTTTAAAGGAATTTCTTGAAGGAACGCCTTAAATTTTTGGAGCAATTTGGAGCAGTTAGGAATATGAGCTTGGCAAAGGCTATCTCTCTATGCAATTCAAGCAGGCCATGAAACCAAAGTGACCTTTCTTCAGAATTTTGAGCATTAGTTTGAAGTTTACAATATAGATGAATTTAGTTGTCAAGATTTAATAATATATTCTCTACCATGTTGTTTGAAGAAGAGAAATTTATCCCAATAGTTAGTGGAGTAGGTCCCCGTCCACGTTACCACCAAAAACTGGGTATCCTATAGGAAAAAACTCCTCCTTGGACAACTAGCTAGCCATCAGACCTATATGATCAGTACATGACATGATGTTGGATATACTAAGAGGGGGGTGAATCAGTGTTTCTTAGCAATCAGTAACTTATTAATCTTTTCAGAACATTAAGTTAATCTTCAGCAATAATTCATCAGATAACAGAAGTAGTAAACAACACCATTCAACAATGTGCAATAATAATACAGTGGACACAAAGATTTTTAGGTGGAAATTTTTCTGAGAGAAAAGCCATCAAATGCTTCCAGATATTTGTCTTTCAAAAATAATTAAATCAAGTTTTCAGCTCCAACCTGTAAGACGCTCCTACGCCCTATTTACTAGTTGCAATCGGATGGACGCCCCAATGCCCTGATATCAAGCTCCAACCTTATGAGTCCTCCAACACCTTGTTTACCAGTTGCTACTAGACAGACGCTCCAATGCCTTGTGCAGGCTCTGACTTGCCCTAGCACCACCCTACCACCCTGAAGTGTTCTCAGGCTCCAACCCAAAAGTGACTCATGTTGACCACTAAAGTGGCACCTGAAGATTTTTTGAAGACTCCATGACCAAGGATGTATCAGAGACTTCATCTAGCATCAGAGTTTTTCAACTCTACTTCTTCTTCTCATCTTTTTTGTTGTACTCAAATTCCACAAGCCCTGCAGGGGCAATGTAAAAGTGATGCTAGTATGAAGAATTGAGTCATGTAACAGGCCTAGGTAACTTAGGACTCTGTCACCAAGTGAGTTTATCGAGGAGGTTTTTTTCACTTGGTTAATTATTAGGTCCTTCCGAGGATTTAATAATTAATTGAGTTTTTTCCTCAAAGCTAACCCCCAAAGTCGGAGTGCGGCTTGATGGTGAGGTTTTGGGTGAGTCCTAGTGTCTACAGTCATTGTATATTACCATACTAGATCACAGAAAAAATTTGCGGAATTTGATTAGGTCTAGGGGTCATTTTTTAAATTTCCTGCTGGGTGGAGATTTGAATAAAATCTGAATGTAAAATGTAATAAGTGATGTTTAGAGAAGTTGTATGGGGTATGTGTGCTCAAAATTACACCTCTCACCCTCAACTTTCTACTATGACACACTTTGAGGGGTAAAAAATAAGTTCTAGACCCTCAAAACCCATTTTTCCTAAGTTTAGTGGTAAATCTGGCAATAAATAAATTAAATGGAGAAAAATAATACCTCCATGTGACAAAATGAAATGGTCTCAAATTAAAGGAATGAGTCAAAGGACAAGTGGAGGATGATTTGGCACCTTGCATCATAAATACACCGCCCACTCAAGAAAATCGAATTTTTTACAATTAATGAAGCAGCTGGTGACTTGGAAAATCGAATTTCTTGAGGGGTTAGTCCACATGTTGGAATATCTCATGGAATATGATGGAATATTTAATGGAGGATTTGATGGAGGCTTGTCTCCACTTCACTCCTCTTAGCTCTCACACTTGGCATCCTTGAGGAGGAACCACGCATTCCTCAAGGAGATCTACGCTTGGCACTTTGGAAGCATCAACTCGAGGTGGCATCTTTTGGCTTGGTTGTTGGGACTTAACTCCCTTTCATTGCATTCTTGGCATTGCTCATCTCCACAATTGAATTTTCGACTTGCTTGATGGAGTCCACTTCATGAGTTCGATTTTGTTGGATGCTACACAAATGTCTCTTCATCCTCCACTTGGAATTCGATTTCTTTCTTGGGATCTTCTCCATGGCCATTTGTCACTTGGTTGCTACATTGGGATTTGCTCCCATTTCTCTATATAATAGAGTTTTGTGCTCTCATTTTGTATCACTGTTACGAGCTATTGTTCTTAGGGAAGCTCTGCTCTTATGTACACTTGTTCTCAATTGCAATAAAAGACTTTGGGGTCTCATTCATGAGTTGTTGTTCCTTTAGAGTATGATGATTGATTAACTATTGGTATAACTTCTTTTGTTCATGCTTTTATCTATGGTATTTCCATATGCCCTTGTAGATTTGTTAATGTAAAGCTATCTTGCATTGGGAATTGAATTAGAAGTATGCTCTAAGTGTAGAAATCTCTAGTTATTTTCCAATAAATTTCTAAAGTTTTCTTATCATTGCTTATTTGCTAGATCTATATGGGACTAATGTTTGATTGAAGTGTTGTAGAGGGAAATCTTATTGGGATCATATATTGTTAAATTTGGCAACTAAGACCAAATTCCACTTTGGACAACCTATTTGATGGAGATAATGATTGCATTAAATACCTCTTTTCAAGAGGACCAAAATCAACCTAAAGATCATCTCATTTGGATAAGGAGAAATGTATTTTTGAATTTATGTCCTCTCATATGAAAATTGTCGAGATCATCCTCACCTCCATGTAGGCTCAAAAGGTCCAAACGTCATGTCTCTTGACCCACTCTAAATTGTATATATAGAGGTGTCCTCCAACCTTATTTGATCATTCAAGGGCTCCAAAATATGCTTGCGGTAGCCGAGCACTATAAGTAAGTCGAAGGGCTGACTTGTTTGGGTTATTCTTCTACAACAGGCCTAGATGTCTCAGAAAGGACAACCGTTGGTCTTGAGGAGATTTCTGGTCACATTGTATGGGTAAATTTGTCATTGCAGGTATGTTATCAAGAACATAATGGCAGGCTGAATTTGTGGACTGACTTGTGCATTGCGTGAGGCAGAATCTCCCTCTTGGTAAAGCCACACTTCAGACTTGTCACTTCAGAAAGGGTCGCAAGCATATACAAGGACAGATAAGGAGGCCGAAATGTCTAACAAGGGTTTAGATCAACCCTAGCGAAGGGCACCATCATGTTTGCCTAGGAAGGTCGCAGCTAAAATGAAGACTTTTTGGATCAGTCAAGCAGGACCACATTGTTTTACAAGAAGCCGTAACCAGACCTCGCTTTAGGAAGGTGCCATCTGATCACTGAAACAGAAAGCCAGAACTACAGTGTTTGATTGGGCCATCTACTTGTTTAGCGCAACGATTTTGGATCTACAAAATTGGCAAGTCATTTTGACTTTAAGTTATTGTACTCTCTCTCTGTTGAATATTCGATATTAATAATAAGAAGATTTGATCAAGGGTTTTCCCCATCTTGGAGTTTTTCCTAGGCTTGAGCCAATTTCAGTGTTCTCTTATCATGGCTTCTCTTCTGCATATGATTACTTATGTTCTTTCTTTAATTATTGTCAATAAATAATAGTTTAATTGGTTGTTATTAAAATAAATAGAATTAATCTTGGGCTCATCTGAATCATTGAAGTAATTGTCCTAAGCAAAAGCATGTTAACTTAAAATTAACATGGTATCGGAGCTCAAGAAAGGACAAGCCCAAGCAAGAGAGAATGAAATCACTAAGATGGCTTCTCACATCAAAAGATAGAAGCATACCCAGTACCAAGCTCTTTGTGACATTAAATCAAATTTTGGGCATGATCACTATGATCACTATGTCCATGCCGAAAACCTAATCAGACAGTTCATCACAGTAGTTTTGTGCTCATTTTGGAGGACAAATTCACATGTTTTCTTCTCTCTGAAATCTTTCGGACTTGTGGAAGCAACGCTTAATATTCATGGAGATCTTCATGGGTTATGGTTTTGATAGGGTTTCGTTGGTCTGTCTCAAGCTCATGTTGCAGGCAACTCTAAGGGAATTTGCATGATTTCAATTATGATTTTCGAGCCCCTCTTTGAAGTTGATCGTGAGACTTGCGGAGAAATTTTGTTGATTTTTAAAGCACTTCTGTTTGTTTTCACTAAAATTAAGGTGACAGTCTCTAAGGTGGATATGAAGGTTGTTTTGAAGACTATCCTCCAGTTTCATACCTATTTTGAACATCTGTGTTGGATCTTTGATGAGGGTTGTCATATTCTATTCAAGGCCTATAACTTTGTAGAGTTCGTTGATATAAGGATTAATGTATGCAGCCTATTACTGCTCAAACTAGCAGGGGACCTAAAGGGTCAAATGCTAGACCAAGGGCAACAAGTGGAGACTTAGCCCACTGTCACCTCAGCTAAGTCTCCCTACTATTTACGGACTTTCACTGATGGGAGGATACGCGGTATATATGGAATCACAAATGAAGGATAAATCAACAAGTGGATATAAAGTGACCCAAATAATGGCCTCCCAGAAGAGGTTGAAGAATGGAGCTTGCTTGCTTCCTAAGCAAGGTACAATGTCTTCCAGGAGAAAGGGTGTGAGGATTTGAGGGTTAGGTTTATGGGATAAGACTTATGATGGAGTTTCCCAATCCCTATAATCTTTATTGAAATTGGTATCCCAGATGGTTCTTGAAGAATTGTCTTTTCAAAGGAGTAGGACCACACAGGACCAATTGGACCCAACGTAGGTTAGGAGGCAAGAATTTAGCAACCAATGATATTCTTAACCCAGACAGGAAGGGGAAAAGGATCAAAGAAAGGATTTTCACTTAAAGGTGTTGAATTGATTATATGAGGTGCTAGCCTTGGGGATACGAGGGAAAAGTTTGATCTCAGAGCTAGGGCTTGGCTTTTCTCACAACTCCACCGTTGGAAAAGCTTCAAAGTTGGAGGAGGCCTTGAGGATAAACCAACGCAAGATAGGCTAGGAGATCGAACTTTTTGGAGGGCTATTTTGTCAGGAAAATGATGCCCTAGGTGACCCAACTTGGATAGAACTAGGAAAAGGTGAAAAAGATTTGATTTTTGGGTGACCACCTTTTGGTAAATCACTGCCTTAGTCTCGGGAGAATGGAGTCTATGACAAATATGAATGAGGACCTTGTTTCTTAGTCAAGGAGGCCTTAAAACTACCTCGCTAGCCTTCTAAGGCAAAGGGAAACAATCTTACAGCTTTTATACTTCGACTTGCAAAAGGTGATGGCTTATCAAGATGAATTTGTTGGTAAAATTATCTTTAGGAAATTTCATTCAAATTACATGGCCCATACATTGAGAGATACTACATAGAGATAAAATTCCACAATTTAAGCAGTAAATGCATGCAGCAATTAGCCCTAAAAATAGCGAAAATCCCAATCCGATGTATATGGCAAAGTAAAACAAGAATAGCATTAAAAACATGTCCTTACACGTAATAGAACATATCCAACCATCCACACTTTGACAATGGAGAAGCTCCAAGATAAGATAAACCAAATCCAAACATCAAAATTCATGCATAAAGCTCCAATTCATCCTCCAAGAAAAAGTGTGAAAGTCTCAAGAGAGAAGAGATCCAATCCAAAGTGATGATGAGCAAATGAACTCATCTCACTTGTATTTATACACTAATGATGAGTTCGAATTAGTCTCCTAGGCCTACAGAAGCACCAAAAATAAAATAATGTGCTAATAACCTAACTTTTGGTGACAAACCCACCAAACTACCTCACAAATGAAATAATAAGCCTCTTAAGAGATCAGATGATAAATAATACATGTCGTAGGGCCCTCCAAGAGGCCTAATGAAGTCCATAGGTGCCATAATGAAGAATAGGACCCTCAAAAGTGATGGACAAGATTGGCCCCTTGTTCTCCAAACAATAAACCTGTGGTGCTCCCAGTGGGTGTGGGGGCACAATAATAACCTCATGGGTCTCCAAATGAGTCAAAGATGCCTACAGATCATCTATAAGGGCTCTAATGATGGTGTAGGTGATGCCACATCATCTTACAAGTCCTGCTCAACTGCTTAGTGCATGGTACATCTGTGGGGTCGACTGGGCAAAGGTGACCCAGGTGCATCTTCCTCGTCCAATAGGTGAATCTCGAGCAATCTCTGAGCATCCTCAGGGATTCATGGAGTGTCGTCTACTGTTGTGGAGGCCCATGGCTCTCAACACACACCCTACATGTTCAATGTAGCCCTCTGGAGGGTTAGGACCCCGTATAGGGAGACTATACCCAAGATGGAGACCACCTGCAATACTACATAAGATCCAATGTGTCCCTTAGCCTTCCAGTACAACAAGTCATTAGAGAAATCGAGTAAATGAGCTTACCAACCATGGACTAGAGTTGGGGACTTCATAATGGCCTACCTTTACATAATGGGCTTCGGGATGTGCCAATGTCTCCTAAACTCCAAATGGGGTTAACCAAGTATCCTATTACGTGGTTTCTACTTCTAAAGGGGATAATATGTTCAAAGTACATCCTTTAAAAGGTGGTGGTATGTGATAGAGAGGTGAATGAAGTAGGAGATGAAAATGGGCAACCCTAGGCCACATGTTGGGATACAAGTGTAGCTAATAAAAGGGAAGACCATACTTGGGCCTATAATGTATAGGAGGTAGCAATCATGGTACATAAGGTGCCCCACCTTGATTTTTCCACCCTTCTTTATATGCCTTTCGCGTTTTTATGATTTATCTTTGATTAACTGCTCGGGGCTCAAGGGGTAAAAGCATGATGTGTAATATATAACAGTGAATACCCTCTTTTAAGGTAGGGTGGTTCATTGCCCACCAGGGGTTGGGACAATCATGGGTTCCTATATGATGAAGGAGGCTCATAGAACCTATAGGAACCAGGGCGATGGCCATGATGATGGGGCAGAGCTCATGTATTGACTTTTGCCCACATATTAAATGTGTTTGTCCTGGCCATCTTTTGCATTTTGTGGTACGTTTTCCTATTTAAAGTGGCCAATTATGCTTTTATCTTTCTTTTTAGCTGCCTCAACCAATGGGGCATCATTCCAAGCCTAACCCAAGGTGTAGGCAAGGGGAAGGGGAACGCTAACCCTATGTGGACCCAGTGGAGGAATGTGTGCCTAGGTAGGAGAAATGATGAATGGGGTAATAATAAGTGGAAAGGGGTAATATATGCGGATAAGTGTTAATTTTAGGTATGTTCTATGCTAAGAGCAATTTATTTCAATTTTTCCATTTATCTCATTATCTATTCCAAATTAGCAATCGCATCAGCATCATAGTAAATTGCAGATAAAACATAAACATAAATCGCAGAAGACAAGCCAAGGCAAGACAAGAGGACACAAGATGTAGTGCCAGCCAGGGACAAAACCCAATGTGGGGAAACCCTTTATCAATTCTTCTTATATGTTCTTCAATAGTTCAACAGAGAGAAAGAGATATAGTACATATACATCAGAAGTCAATGCTTTGACTTGACTAGATAAGAGCATAGATCTTCTCTACGAAGATGTCTCATGAGGTAGATGATATGGACTCAGGTGATTCCATCACCATGCTATACCTATCATAGTGTTGTACCATCGTACCATGTCCATCATCACTGAGCAGTGCCACGCTGCACCACTGCTGAGTTGTACCTCATCATGTTGTACCCAACATGTTGCTCTTCATCATCATGTTGCACACATCATGTTGTTGCACCATATCATCATGCTGCATCTCCTTGTGTTGCATCTTCAAACTGTACCTTACTGTGCCCATCATGTTGCATCTCCTTGTGCTGCATCTTGATATGCTTGTGCTGCACCTTGATACACTTGTGTTGCACACCCTTGACTACCCATAACAACTCTTGTTATGGTGTTATGGCCTACAGCCTAGCACATAGCAACAAACGTATCCCAGATAGTGTCCAATCATTATTAACACAGCAACATTTAGTCATGTTGCAATGCTACAATTCTGGGACTGGTTAGGGTACTAACCACAGTCTCTAACAGCCCATCTAAGCTGGCCTAGAATTGCTCCTAATGACTACGGTTGTCCTCCAATGAGATGTTGCCCTCCACGCTGCATCATAACAGTCCTCCTTGATATAGCAGACCTCCCAAACAGTCCCACTAATGAACTGTTGTAACCTTCTCTTTTCCTGTGGCTAAGGCAGTCATTAGACTGCATATAAGGAACCATTCAGATCCCTTCTCAAAACAGTTTAAGGGCACATGAAACCCTCCACAAAATGTGGCCTAGAACAGTGTTAAGGTGATTGTGTTTGGACTTGCGTTCAGCTATGTATAGACAGCGTCTAGGGCACATTTAACCCTTCCTTAGATCTGCGGCTAAGCCTCCTTTAAGGCCTCCTCATGTCTGTGTATTAGGGCTGCCTTGTTGCGTATAGAAGTTCCCCTAAACAGTGGGTAGATTTCCCTTCTTTGTTGCGGATAAGTAGCCTCTTTTGACTACAGTTAGGGCATCCTTTAGGCAGAATATTAGAGCAGGCTTGGGCAACGTATAGGAGCAGGTTTGGGCAGCGTATAGAAGCCTCTTTACTGCGGCCAGAACTCCTTCATGATTGCGGCTAGGCTTCTTCTGGACAGCGTATAGCTAGGGAATCCTCATCACCTTCATGTTTGCGTTTATCATGACAGCGTTAGGGTATCTCCTTTCCTCCTGCGTCTAGGGCTTCCTCCTCTTAGATTTCTCTTCCACTAAAACAAGTAGAGAGAAATCAAGAGTGAAGTGTCTAAATGACTATCAAGCCACCTCCTTTTATACTAAAACGTTGAGCACAAGTGGGGGTTATTTGGTTGTTGGTCGACCTTGACGAATTGTCCCATAACACAAATAAATTCATATCTCCATGAATACTTATCGGAATCGAATGATATTTAGATCAATCCTACACCTCTCGATGAAAGGAATCCAAGAAAAATATCAGCTGCCATAAATAAGATGACCCACATGGAGTTTGGCCCTAGTTGCCAATTTTAACAATAAGGGAGCAGAACCACGCAACCAAAATCAAGGTTTCCCATCAAATACCATCCCTAAAGCCAAATGGTCAGTAAAAGAGATCCCGCGGGACTAGAATCCAAGGTTAATATCCAAAAGGGGCCTAGGGGACAAGAGCACAGACCTAGCCCATTCTTTCTGCCAAATCCCCCCATTAATCCACGCCCGGAAGTGTCCATGATAAGCAAACTACAATACTCAATTACCAAATGACAAGGCATACCTTTAGGTTCACGAGGCCCACCTTCAAACATACAATCATGGCAGATGGGTGAGGGACCACATTGCTGGCTCAGGTGGCGGAGAAATGGCACAATGAGCTAGTTGGTCACTGCAAGGGGCAGTCGGCTGCCGGCTCAGGACCATCTTGGAGAAAAAAAATCTCCTAGGGATATCACCCACAAAATGGTGGGTAACATGGCCTTGAGGCATAAATTACCCTCTGCAGCATACATTTCGAGAAATCTTTCAGAACAAAGAAGTTTGTTTTGGGTGAAATCTAAAGCTTGTTTAGTGACCAACTTACTCTAACTCTTGTGGCAGTCTTTAGGGGATATATATATATGTTATTTTTTCATACATTTGTCATAGTTTTGAGCCGACCTTTATACAAAAGTCTGTGAAGGCATTGTGGAGAAAGAAAGATGTTTTGATTACTTGGTATTCGGCTTTTATGCAATATGACCTTTCTTCTTGATGTTATCCCTGAGGTTTTGTGTGGCTTTTCTCTACAGCAAACTTAGCTTGATTTGAGGAACTAAAACTATAACGTTGATATGATTTTGGGAGCGTTTGATTTGATGACTCTTTTATGATTGAAGCCTTAAGCAATTTCAGAGCTATCGGTGTTCTTCAAGCCCTAACCTGTGATGATATCTCAGCACATTGTTTGGATCTCAAAGTTCTCTTCAACCCTTGGCAAGTAACAATTGTCTACCTCATAATTTTTCTATCTGATATGAAAGAGTCTTGGGCTATGAGGGTTTTTAAGGTAGCCCAAATTATGTAATAAGGGTTCAATGCATTGACTTGAAGTTTAAGTTTGAGCACACGGAATTGTAGCTTTTGTAAGGGATTTTTATTAACTAGAGATTTGCAGCATCTCATCTCTTGTCCAATGCCTTACCCTAAACCTTACACCAACCATAACAGATTGTAGTGTCATTATCTTCATAGACAAAGCTTTATCATATTATGGTGTGTGGCTCTTAGTTGACAGACCTATTTGACCTCCTCTCTCCTGGAGTATGAAACCATTTAAAGATCAGGTTGAAATGAAACATCTCCTGGAGTGAATTCGAAGGGCAGAGGTATCAGCGTGTTGAATAGAAAGTTTGTTTGCAGCATATATATTATCTCTTAGAGGAAACGCAGCTACGGAAAAACCTCTAAGGTAACCTCGAACCTCTTTGAGGTTGAAAGTCGGCCCTTCAACCTGGAGAGGGATCTCTCCCTAAAACTCAACTACTCTAGGTCACTAGTAGTAGGTTTTGCAATTGAGTTATGTGGCCAGATTTATCAAAAAATGAAGTTTGGATGGGATACGTGAAAAATACTACCATTAGGCATGGAGTCTAACCCAACCATGAACATATAAACACAGTTTCGATGAGCAATACATAAAGGCAAGGTAGTGACAATTCCTTCGACACTTTAAGGAATTTGGAAAGAAAATGAAGGAGATCAGTGCAATAGTCAAGTGAACAACATTTATTAATGCCTAATAAACAAAGAAAAAGGAGCATAAAACATGAACCTTGATTTCATACTCTTTTATCAGACATGAGGAAGTATAAAACGAAGAAAAGATAAACAAGGAATCATAACACGAGAATTTTTGTAACTTGCTCCTGAAGATTGTTTTCATTAAAATCTTCTCAAAAATACACAAAGGATGATATATCTCAAATAAAATCCAACCCTTTCTTCTTCTACATTCTTTGCTTATATAGATAATACAATAACTGTAATATGTTTGTAGCTCAAAAAATAATTAAGTAATCCAGAAATAGAATAAATATCCTAGGTACGTGCATCTTGAAAATATCTTTTAAATATATCAAAAAATCATAATAACTCATTGAAAAAAGAGCCTAAGAAAGTGTATCATGATCATGTTCTCCTCCCTGTAGATCAACCTTGTCATCCTGCAAAAACGGGTTATGTTTTGTTGTTATCTTCTCGATCATCTGTCCTGCAATACACTAATACCATCGTTTCTAGTCCTATAGCTGCCTAAACCAATGGTTTCGTTGATAAGTCGACTGTTAGCGCCCTTTCCAACCTGTTTCTCTTTCAGAAAGCTCTAACAATGGAAATGTCAGCATTTTCTGTGCAAAATACACTAACAAGGGAAATGTCATCTTTTTTTGTGCAAAATATGCTGACAAGGGAAATGTCAGCACTACTATGCGCTACTCTGTATCTAAACGCTGACAAGTATGTGATCAATGATAGATCACCAAAAACTCATTGTAGCAGTGACTTGATCAAAACTCAAAAAAGGGTCATCAGCTTCCTAGTTGAGGGTGTTGGCCACCTCCAAAAGAACATCCACCTTGTCCATTCTCTTCTTCTTACTTAGCCTGGTCTCCATAGGGATTTTCTTCTTAGTTTCCTTGGCCCTTGACCTTTTAGAACCTGGCTTCACTCTGTTTATTATCAGGTCCTTTAATTGGACATTGTCCACATCTATCACTTACTTGGCTTCAAAGAAATAATAATATCTTCATGAAAAAGACATGTTGGTTCACCAAAAGTCATGTCCGCTTATTATGAGGCAGCAACCATTATAAATAGGCAGCTCGACCTATTTCGGAGAACGGAAATTTCAGAGAAGTGCGAGGTACAAGGATCTGCAAGTCTATAATTTGGTTGATGTCTAAAGGGAGTGTGAAGTTCACAAGAAGGCATCCTACTATCCAGCGAGGAAGGGAAACAAAGGTTTGAAGTTTTCAGCATTGATTTTAGGGCTTATCACCTCACAAGTGTGGCATAATCTAAGGTTATTGATGTTGTAATATACCAATCCTAAAGAAGTGATCAAGAAGGTCTACAAGACACCTTCTATGCTAGCTGAGATCATTAAGAGAAGCACTCTAGTAAAGCGAAGGAGGATAGTAGCCTAAATCCTCTCCATCTCCTCATACGTGCAGAATTGCAGAAGTACGAAAATTGCGGGTCCATTAAAGAAGGCCGAATTTCAGAGTAACTGAGATTAGCAATAAAGGAAGTTTGACTAATGTTGACTAAGTCAAGAAGACGAAGCTGGAAGGAAGGCTTTGTGTCTTGGTCTTGGAGTGGCAGATAGGTCAAGGGTATTGGTCTTGGTATTCGTCAATTAGAATCTCTATAAGAAGAATTTGTTTGGGTTTTCCTCTCAAAGAGTGAGAGTTATTGGCCCTGGCTGATAGCCTATATTTTGTGTCTCTTGTCTCTTTATGGTTTATGCATTGGTAGTTGTTTGGTGAAGAAGAACACTAGTAACCTAAGTAAAAGAAGATCCTAATCTAAAGAAGTAAAAATCACTCACAAGCAATTACTAATAGAAAAGAAACCACTTAATCTCTAAGCCCTAGATTTCTCAACATAAAACACCATTCACATGTGAAGTATTGTTGGCTAATGCATAGCAGCCCACGCCATTTATCCTCCATCCATGATCTTTGCACCCTTGTCTTCCAATTTTTGTCTTTGAATTTTGTCTTCAGAAAAAAATCAAACATCAATCCCAGCGAGAACATGGCTTCTGAGGAACGAAAGTCCTCCTACTTCCACCTGCTATCCGTCAAACCCCTGGGTGAATGCTCGAGTTACGGCATCATGGTAGTCGGTGCACCGATGGAAAAATTCTTGCCACCCAGCTCGCTGAAATTGTTGTTGAATGTATGGATAAATCTCCAGAAGGTTGAGGCCTTTAGGCTCAATTTGATTTAGCTTACCGCTCCTCCCCATTTTCCTACGATTTGGTGATTACATAAACAGGGAACTAGGATCGAACGTTGTATCCCCGTCAATAAAATTGAAACAAACAACCCTCGAGCGATCAAACTAACACAACTATGCAAACAAAAAAGGTGAAAATAACATGCGGTAAAAACAATGAGAAATTTTTAAACAAACTAATTGATTGAAATATTAAATGATTACTCTGAACCTTTGATAAATACAACGCACACCATATTTCTTCGGGTGGCGGAACTTTTCACTTTCAATACATACCTTTCACCTCCAAGTAAATCGTGGTGTGACAGACCAATAATTATCATATCACTGACGTGGAATGTGTCAGCGCGTTGTAAAAAATCAAAATACAAATTTCATTTTTGGCATTGATATTCCCACCATCAGCCAATACCTGATAATGTTGACACTCCCATTGTTAGTGTATTCCCGTTAATCATTTTTCTGCAGGTGATGAACATTGATAACTGCACTATCAACATTTCCTTGTTTATTACAAATTGTTTTCGCTAACACTGAAATTGTCAATGTTTACAAAGAATATATATATATATATATATATAGAGAGAGAGAGAGAGAGAGAGATATTCAGACTCAAACTAAAAAGTGATAACAATATCAGTGACTAAAATTCAGGTTGAAAATTGGTTGCTTGAAGAGTTGTCATGGCAATGTGATCACTTATGTTGATAACTAGTAAAGGTTCCCTTCTTGTTGTTACTTATACACGTCATCAGCGGAATATTATAGTGAACTTAATAGAGGTTGTAACATTCAAATCAGGGTTCACGGGTTAAACATGAATAGGGCAATGTTGCTAGGGATTTGTTATTACAGGACTTGTATTAATGTATAATTATTTCTGGAACAATGCTGAGAAACCTCGTTAACAAAACTATGCTTGTATGGACCATGATGATTACCTATTGATGCAATGATGTAAGTATTTAACAGTGTTGATATTTTGGGGTTATTCCAGGGTCTTCCTGAAAGAATGAAGACCGTTAGCTATCAAGGATAGAACCCTGTGCAGTAAACACTCTTGATATATACGACATCACGTCTACTATGTATGGCACTACCCTATGTATGATATCTCGACATATGTAGCTCAGCGTCATTTATGTTCCAGCGTTATGCATGATATCATAGCAATGGTGATATGTTGCAAACCCAATAAATCAATGACCGTGTTGTAGTCTTGTTTACAAACGGAGTTGTGAACAAGACATAGTAAACTTTGATAGCCTATCTTTTAAAAGATCAACTACTATGAAGAAGCTACAAGGATTTGCCAGTAAAAGAAATTGCAGCACCTTTGACTTTGACAAGGGATACAACACACTTGAAGCTTTCATTCTTGAAGATCAACTAAATTTAGTGCATGGCACTTTGTTGAAATAATCATGAATGGATTTCTTCTCCTGATTGAAGAAGAACCACGACGATTCTCCAGTCTTCTTTGGCCTGGAGCTTCCTAGAAATTTATTGTTACAGTTACCTCGTGAAAAGTCTAATCCTAATGATGAAGTGCATGTTGGAATCACAATTGTCGTTACACCAAAACCCGCAGGTATTAGTAAATGGACGCATCGCCAGAGTTAACGGATCCACAAGATGTGGTTAAGCACATGTCATGAAACACACGAGGAGTGCTAGTTTATCCAATGTCCAAAAATCTCCCTCCCAACACACGCTAGGTGTGATTCGAACTCGAGACCCTTGGCTCTGATACCACTTGTTGGAATCACGATTGTCATTACACCAAAACTCGGAGGTGTTAGTAAATGAACGCATCGCCAGAGTTAACAGATCCACGAGAGGTTGTTAAGCACATGTCGTGAAACACACAGGGACTGTTGGTTTATCCAATGTCCAACAGTGCAGATTGATAAATAAGACTTCAAAGGGAGCTATAGAATCCCATGTCAAAATAAGCTTGATGACTCTTCTTGCTTGATCAAGGCAAGACATGACCACTGATTATGATTATGATGACTCTGATGATGCCTTCAAATATCCCTGCATGGAAGCTGCATAATCATGATTGATGACTTTGGCACATGGACCTAAGGGTCTATAACACAAAAAAAGGGACACGTTACAGGTGTTTCGATGATTATGCTTTTGGCAAGATCACGTTACCTACATACAAAGGGAGCTATGGTCAAAGATGTAGTTATTGATGATGTTTGATTGATAACCCTCTCGTTTATCAATGTAAGAGGGAGTTGAATTTTAAAGCCAAGGTAAAAGACCTAGCCTTGTTTTCTACACTTAAAAGTCTGATGAGATGGAGAAATTGTTGGTCTATATATGTCTATCTTGAGGAATCCTTGGTGTTCTTGATAAGCACCCTATCAATCTTATGCCTATGAAGACTTTGAGTCAATCTATGAATGAACCTCATATATTGGATAGTTGCTTATTGAGATATTTTTGTGATTCTATTATCTATAATCTGAGGTACACTATCTAAGACTCCATGAATATTCTAATGTTGGCTCAACTGGCAGTGTGATGGATGGAAAGAGCACATCTAGTGCTATGTCTCCTGATTCGGTTGCTTTGGAAGTACTGTTGAGGCTGACTATATATAGCAGCAAGTTTGGCTTAGTATGAAGCTAGTTGGTCACCATCGTTGTATATTGCAATATTCTTATGTAAGATTCATTTTTTTTCAAAGAATCCATGTTCCACAACAGCTCCAGGTATTGGGTACCGCTTTATTTTGATATGGTACATTGGGGAGCTACCAAGCTCCATCGTTGTTGGTGGGATGAACAAATTACTTGTTAATTTTAGATAACAATGGTATGTTCTATGCATTAGCACAATTTACTTCAATGTTCCTTTAGCATCCCAATGACAATTCCAATTATATCCAATACCAATCACATTAACTTAATCACGTTAACAGTAAATGCAAATAGAACATAAAAACATGTGCAGAAGACAAGCCAAGACAAGAGGACACAAGATTTGGTGGATGCCATGGAAAAACCCCAATGTGGGGAAAACCCTTTGATCAAATCTTCTTATTATTATTCAACAGTTCAGCAGAGAGAGAGAGTACATAGATCAAATTCACTTGCCCAATACATAGTCAAAACAGCCCTGACAAAATCAGCAGTCAACAACAGTCAACTACAGCCCTAACCAGAAAGTCAATGATGGTCAAATCAGCACCAAAACGTCCTCCAAGCAAACTCGGTCAACAACAGTCCAATTCAGCCTTCAAGGAGAGTCAAAGTCAGCCCAAAACAGTTCGGTCAAACCCAGTCAAAGGAGAGAGAAACACTGCTATAATTTTATGCGGACAAATCTAAAGTCAATCAAAAGTCAACACTGGTCAAACTGCCCAAAACATCTCGATTTCTGTGTCCAGCAACTAGGCCTAGGAAAATCAAAATTCTGCCCTAAAAACCTAAGTCAAAAAAGGTCAAATGCGCCCTAGTCAACGCTGGTTTGTTTCTCTAAAATTCGGCTTGCACTTAACCCTGAAATTTTCGGCCTCTTGCCACATGTGCGAAGGAGAGAGAGAGAGGTTGCCCAAGTTGTACGAACCAATCAAGAGAAGAGAGAGAGATGAAATGATGTGATGAGTGATGTCCAAATGAGGAGAGAGATCACTCCTATTTATAAAATTCATTGAGGGTGAAGAGACACATCCATTGGGTTTCTTGAGCCTACATTTGACTGAGGTCGACCTTGACAATTTGTGCATGAGAGAGGATAAATTCAAAATTCCACTTCCGCTTGTCAAAATGAGATGATCTTTATATCAAAATTGGACCTCTCGAAAAGAGGAATCCAATTCAATAATCATCTTCATCATATGAGTTGTGCTAAGGTGGAATTTGGCCCTTGTTGTCAATTTTAACATTACTGTCAAAGCCTCTTAGTAAGGTCAAGATTATCTTTCTTTAGAGAGAGGCTAGGAGTCGTGGAAGGACCCTCTCGTGAGGGTCGTGCTTGAGTTGGACATTGAGCTCTAGGAACTCCTGGGGGCCTAAGGTTCTTCTTGATGCTATGAGCGACCATAGGGTGAGTGGTTCACCTTCCCCTACATGTACGCTAGGTACAGGGTGAGTGGTTCACCTTCCCCTGTGATACCTCATAATGATATATGATACATAGGGTGAGTGGTTCACCTTCTCCTATGGTGGTTGTCATGTGTGTAGGGTGATTGGTTCACCTTCTCCTATGATTGATAAGATATGCATAGGACGAGTGGTTCACCTTCTCCTAAGGCATATGAGCAGGATGAGTGGTTCACCTTCTCCTGCGGATACCCCAGTGAGAGATGCATATAGGCATCTGCTTGTTGTCACATGTGGACATGTCGGCGGGACGTGATTCATCCTTTCCCCACATTTAGGATGCTCATTCCCTGTGATCAATGCTTGACATGTCAGTGGGTTGTGGTTCATCCTTTCACCACATGTAGGATCCTTCCTACGATTGCTAGTTGGCATGCATGTAGGATGTGGTTCATCCTTTCCCTACTCTCGGTGATTTGCATGCATGTAGGATGCGGTTTATCCTTTCCCTATGATGGTTGTGATATGTGATTATAGGATGTGGTTCATCCTTTCCCTACGTGTGGTTGTGAGCAAGATGTGATTTACTCTTTCCCTGTTATTGCTCGAATATCATCCTACCCATGTAGTCTGGGACACATGGAAAGTACCTCTCATCTGCCCAATGAGTTGGGAAAAGTGGATAGGGACCATAGCATGACCGATGGACGCATCGTGTACTGTCGTACTCCCTATGTCTAGGATGCATGATGTTGACAACTAGATCACTGGGATCAAGTCCGACTAGGGTTTGACCCCTGGTTATGTGGACTAACTTTTGTCAATGAGAGTGGCAAGGTCTTGTGACTTAGACTTGATCAATTCGTCTTCATTATCTATATCAGTGTTCAGCAGAGTCGAGATGAGATACAAAGATAGTTCATGACGACAGGATGGTATGATGATGGATGACAGGTGCAATTCTCCCTAGTTGAGAGAGAGTGTTAAATTTGGCAACTAGGGCCAAACTCCACTTTGGACAGCTTATTTGATGGTAATAATGATTGCATTAAAATCCTCTTTTCGAGAGGACCAAAACCGACCTAAAGATCATCTAATTTGGATAAGGAGAAATGTGTTTTTGAATTTATGGCCTATCATATGAAAATTGTCAAGGTCAACCTCACCTCCATGTAGGCTCAAAAGGTCCAAACATCATTACTCTTGACCCTCTCCAAATTGTATATATAGAGGTGTCCTCCAACCTCATTTGATCATCCAAGGGCTCCAAAATATGTTTGTGATAGCCAAGAACTAGAAGTAGGTTGGACTTGTTTGGGTTATTCTTCTATAACAAGGCCGAGATGTTTCAGATCGGACAGTCGTTGGTCTTGAGGAGATTTATGGTCACATTGTATGGGTAAATGTGTCATTGCAGGTATGTTATCAAGAACATAATGGCAGGGTGAATTTGTGGACTGACTTGTGCATTGTGTGAGGCAGAATCTCCCTCTTGGTAAAGCCACACTTCAGACTTGTCACTTCAGAAAGGGTCGCAAGCATATACAAGGACAAATAAGGAGGCCGAAATGTCTAACAAGGGTTCAGATCAACCCTTAGAGCTAGCGAAGGGCACCATCATGTTTGCCTAGGAAGGTCGCAGCTAAAATGAAGAGTTTTTGGATCAGTCAAGCGCAACAACATTGCTTTACAAGAAACCGCAACCAGACCTTGCTTTAGGAAGGTGCCATCTGATCACTGAAACAGAAAGCCAGAATTACAGTGTTTGATTGGGCCATCTACTTGTTTAGGGCAGCGATATTGGATCTACAAAATTGGAAATTTCATTTTGATTTTAAGCTATTGTACTCTCCCTCTTTGCTGAATATTTTATATTAATAATAAGAAGATTTGAGCAAGGGTTTTCCCCATCTTGGGGTTTTTCCCGGGCTTGAGCCAATTTCGGTGCTCTCCTGTCTTGGCTTGTCTTCTGCATACGGTTACTTATGTTCTTTCTTTGTTTACTATCAATAAATAATAGTTTAAGCGATTGCTATTTAAATAAATGGAGTTAATTTTGGGCTCATCTAAATCATTGAAGTAATTGTCCTAAGCAAAGAACATGATAACTTGAAATTAACAAATATCAAGCGTGAGGGGAAGTCTCTGGAGAGGCCAACCCACTCTTGACACATTCTCTAAAGAGCTCTCATTGGTTCTTTGAGTTTCCATATTTTTATCTTATAAAGTGGTTTTTGCAGGGTTTTCTTGGACATAGCTTGTATACAAGAAAAATATTTCTAAATTTAAATCTCTTTACAAAATTGTGCTTTCATTGACTTTATTTAGCTATTTAAGAGCATTTTCCAAACTAGGTAAGTGATGGGATTCACTCCCATCACTTGATTTGGTTTTGCACGCTATTTTATATCATACTTGTTCATTTTACACTCTCTCTCTACATGAATTGTGTCTTGGTTTTGCAGCCCATAGTTGGAGTTTTGACAACAAGTGCCTTGAGGAAAGGCCATTGAAACTCTAACTAATTTTCTTGTAGGACCTCTCAAGCATTTGAGATTCATTCTAAGGAGGTCATGGGCACTAGAAAGAGTTGCAAAGAAGGCAAGGTCATGGGCCCTATTGGAGCTTGTAATTTTCTGATTTTAGAAGGACTTCTTTGGCCCTTAAAGTTACCATAGTTTGGAGGGACTTTCTAGCTTTTTCTAGCTCTCATTTTGTACAAATCTCTTTCATCTTTTGGGCATCCCTCTAAGAGGTTTTTGCATCAATGTAACAAGTTAATAAAAGGCTTAGTTTTCTTGTGGGAGCTTGGGTTTTACTCAAGGCATCCTTTCTCCTTATTTAGAAGGAGGAATTTGTGTGGGTGGATTAACTTTGTTTTTCAATCTTTCCATTTGCATATTTTAAAATTAACACAATCTCACTATCACATTTTGCTCTTCTAAGTTAGATTTTGCTACAAGTTTTCATTTGATGTTTTGCATTCTATTTTTGCTTTGAAAGTACAAGTTGACATTTTAGAGCAACTCATTTATTACATGCAAATATCTCAATTCGTGTAGCAAGTTTAATTTAGTTGTTTAACATTTGCTCTCTTTACAATTTGCCTCACTATAGGCTCATTTATTTTCAAGGCACACTTTACAAGCAAGCATTCACTCTTAGCTTCATCTCATTTTCAATTGCAATAAGTTTATTTGTTTATTGGCATTTAATTGGAACAATTTACAATTGCATTTACTTATGAAGCTTATGTTTATATGCCTTGTACAATTTTGGGAGCAATTATGCAAGTTATTTCATTCTAAGAATATTTCAATTACTTGAGGCAATTCCTTTTTGCAAAGCACAAATAAACTTACTAGCATTCCATTTAGGCATTTTAGCATAGTTTGCATTTTAACTCAATTAACCTCCAAGCATAAGCTTGGTTGACAGACATCATACGAAAAAAAAAATCTTGGAGAATTCTTCCAACTGATACGAAGTAAGGTAAAGAATGTGTGACCCTGTTGTTATGAAGGTGGCTTGTCCCCTTGTCAGAATGATGACAAACACTGGCTCATAAGACTGAGGTGAAGGGTATCATCAACGACACATTCGTGTACTTAGCCCCTCTTTCTTACAGTCACCCCAATTTTTACCCTTTGGAAAGAGTTCAAAAGGAATATCGTTCACTTAGAGTAGGCATTTAGCTTAAAATTAACCAAGATAATTGCATCTAATCTTAGTTAAGTACATTTTGTTGGGAATTACAATTTTCGTTAGACCAAAACCTGCAGGTATTAGTCAACGATCACATCGCCAGAGATAAGGATCCATGAGAGGCGGTTAGTCCATGTCACGAAACACACGGGGAGCGTTGGATTATCCAATGTTGTTACTTTATGGTATGTTCTATGCTTAGTGCAATTTACTTCGATTTCTTCTTATTAGCCACTGTTTAGCAATCACATAAACATAAAGTAAAATGCTAATAAAACATTAATAGATCGATAGAAAACAAGCCAAGACAAGAGACACAAGATGTGGCGACTAGCCAGGGACAAACCCCAATGCGGGGAAACCCTTTGATCAATTCTTTTTTAATCTTCAATAGTTTGGCAAAGAGAAATAGTACAAATTCAGAAATATGTAATTTTATGACAGCAGCAGCAAACACTAAATCAGCAAAGTCAAATCTAGTCAAACAACCCCGGATTGACCTCTAGTCTACCTTGAAGAACTCAGTCTTCAACAGCAAACTTCGACAGCCCAAAACAACCCTTGGTCAACAGTCAAAACAACAGGCAAAGATCAAAAGTCTGCGGTTAGCCCTAACCAGTCAACACTTTGGTCAACACAGCACCCAAACAGCCTGTGCAAGTCAGCCCTTGGTCAACACTTGGTCAACACTTCATTTAGCATCCTAGCACTTGGTCAACACAGCACTAGAAAAGTCAACGTTGCCCTAAAATCAGTCAACGCTGCCCTAAACAGAAAATGTGTTCTTCCTCTTGCACGTGTGAGAGAAGCTACTCCTTCGTTGGCCCAATGAGATGAGGAGAGAGAAGATGAGTGTTGAGATGATGATGAAATGAGGCACAATGTCTCCTTGCTTTATATGCAACGTTCAGGTAAAGCTGGGGGTGTGCCACACACTTTATCTTGTTGGCCGACCTTGACAAATTGTCAAGTATATACAAATAAATCCATATCTCCATAAATACATGTCGGAATCAAACGATCATTAAATCAATCCTACATCTCTCGACGAGAGGAATCAAGGAAAAATATCAGCTGCCATAAATAAGATGACCTACATGGAGTTTGGCCCTAGTTGCCAATTTTAAGACTCCCTCTCAACTAGGGAGAACTCCATCTGCTAATCCGTCTGATCGTCGGTATTATCTTTGCCATCAAATGCACTGCTCTGCTGAACTATGAAGAAGAAGAAATGATCGAGGATGTATCATACCATCCTCTACTGACCCGAAGTCGGTCCCAAAGAGTGTGTCATACCACTCTCACTGATCCCAGATCAGTTTCATCGATCCCAGATCAATCGAGGTCATCCTAGCATAGGGAGTATGGTAGATACAACGATGCGTCCATCGATAGTACTACTACGGTCCCTAACCCCATTTCCCTGCTCATTGTTCAGATGAGAGGTACTTCCCATGAGTCCCAAACTGCATAGGTAGGATGCCTCGACAGGAGAACTAATCATCCTGTCCCTAAGTCACCATGGGGTATCACAGGGGAAGGTTAAACCTTTCACCTTGTACATAGCGCACCACTAGAGGAGGGTGAGTCGCCCTGTGGTCGCATGTCGCTTGAAGAAGTACCCCAAGCCCCCCAGAGCTCCCAGAGCTCAATGTATGCATCATACACGACCCTCATAAGAGGGTCTCTCAATGACACCAAGTCGTTCTCAGAAAGTCAAGAATTTGACCTTTCCCAGGGGCTTTGTCAGAATGTCGACGGCCTGCTCATCTGTACCGATATGTTGGAGCCTTATTGCTCCCCTTTGCACCATATCCCGAATATAGTGGTACCTGATATCGATATGCTTGGAGCGATCATGAAATACGATATTCTCTGATAAATGAATCTCACTCTGGTTGTCACACAAGATCACGGTAGTATCCAACATAAATCCAAGCAGCTCATTGAAGAGCTTTTGCAACCAGACCGCCTCACAAGAGGCCATACTCATAGCAATATACTCTGCCTCAGCGGTGCTCGAAGCTACCAACTTCTGTTTCCTATTCATCCAAGATATCGAGGCAGATCCCAAAGAGAAACAACACCGGGAAGTGCTCTTTTGGTCCACCACACTGCCTGCCCAATCAGCATCGGTATATCCATGTAGTCTCACATCTCCGGCAGTGTATCTCAACCCATGAGTGATTGTGCCACAAAGGTATCTCAACATATTCTTCGCACCAATCCAATGTGTGTGGTGAGGCTCAACCATATGTTGACTCAACGTGTTGACTACAAAACATATATTCGGGCGGGAGTTCACCAAGAAAATCAATGCTTCGATGAGTTGATGATACTCGGTAGCATTTTGTAGAACAGGTCCGGCAGCACTACCGCTTAACTTCTTGAAGTCAAGCTCCATCAAGGTAGTCACGGGCTTGCAATCCACCATACCGAATCTCTTCAATATCTTCACCACATATTTTCCTTGAGAAAGGAAAATCTCCCCTGGCTTCTCATCCTAGGAAATAGTGCACCAATCCCAGGTCCTTCATCTCAAACTCAGAAGCCAACTCCCTCTTACATTTGTGAATGAGAGGGTCTGCACCTGTCAGAAAGAGGTCGTCAACGTACAGCACCAATATGAGAGGTTTGTCATCTTCAACCTTAAAGCAAATGTTAGGGTCGACTTCACTCCTAGTGAATCCCAACTTCATCAAGTAGCTATCGATCCTCTCATAACATGCTCGGGGTGCTTGCTTTAGCCCATAGAGGACTTTCTTCAACCTGCACACGTGAGATTCTCGATCATGAATCTCAAATCCTTCGGGTTGTTCCACATAGACTTCCTCTTTGATCGAACCATGCAAGAACGCGGCCTTAACATCCATCTGATGTAGGTTCCATCCTTGCAAAGTAGTGAGGGCTATGATCGAGCAAATGGTGGTATATTGGGCAACAGGTGCAAATATCTCGTCATAGTCTATACCTTCCTTTAGAGAGAAGCCACAAGCGACAAAACGAGCCTTGTACTTTTCAACACTTCCATCAGCGCTATGCTTTATCTTGTAAAGCCATTTCGAAGTGACAACTACTTTGTCCTAGGGTCTGGGGACCACATCCCAGACATTGTTCTTCATGATGGACTCATATTCCTCAGTCATAGCATCCTTCCATACTTGATGCTTGACAGCTTCTGTAATCGATGAAGGCTCATTTTGAATGATCGTGCTCATGATGGTCAAGTATCTCTGATACCTGGTCGGCTTCTTACTTTCACAGAAAGTCCCTTTGAGTGCAATGTGTCTTTCGGCATCATCAAGTGTCCCCCTGAGCCATGAACGCCTCTTCCTAGAAGAGGAAGGTTCTTGCAGAGGGGGATCAATAGGATCCATAGGTTCTTCTACATCGGGCATCGTCTTATCTTCCATTTCCTTTGGTTTCCTAGTGACAGCTTCTCCAAATTTCCTCAGTATAGGAAGATTGTCAACTTTGCTAAGAGCCATATCTTCGTCAAACATGACATCATGGCTAATCTCGACATCCCTTTGACCATCCACATAGATTCTATAGCCCTTAGTATTTTCGCTATAGCCCACGAAGATTCCTTTCTTTCCGTATGCACCCAATTTATTCCTTTTCTCTTTCGGAACATGAAAATATACAAGACTTCCAAAAATTCTAAAATGAGATACGTCAAGTTTCTTACCAGTGAACATTTCTTCGGGAGTCTTCGAACCCAATGCTTGATGAGGGCATCAGTTTTGCACATATACCACGGTATTCGCAACTTTGGCCCATAGAAACTTCGGAAGCCTTTGATCATGGAGCATAGCAGGGACAGCTTCCACAATCGTACGATTCTTCCTTTCCGCCACACCATTCTGCTCAGGAGTATATGGTCTTGTAGTCTCCCTCTTAATGACAGCCTCCTTGCAAAAGTCATGGAACTCATTGGATTCATACTCAGTCCCATTATTAGTCCTTAAGATTTTGGTCTTCTTTTCGGTTTGATTCTCGATCAAGGCTTTGAAGTGACAAAACCAGGACAACACTTCAAGAAGTATATCCAAGTCTTGCGAGAATAATCATCAGTAAAAGTGAGGTAATATAAATATCCTCCCAAGGAATTCACAGGCATCATACCAGATATGTCGGAGTGAACCAACTGCAATATATCAGACGTCTTGCTATGGCTTGAGGGGAATGGTCCCCTTTTGAGCTTTCCTTCGGCACATCCAGTACATACACCTTCTTGCTCTAATTTGAACTCAGGAATCCCGGTCACCATTTGTCTCACATCTGGTAGAGCTTTATAATGAAGGTGGGAAAACCTTCAGTGCCATAGTTCGAACTGAAGAGATGTGTCACAAGTCATGACACCCAACAGACTTCCTCCGACATGATATAAAGAGTCAACCCTAAACCCAAGAGTGAAATCATCTTTGAAATTCTTTTTCCATACACGTACCTTGCCATCGACGAAGGCCACCTTGTAGCCTTTGTCTTCCATTGCCGAAAGGGGCACCAAGTTCTTTTTGAGATCAGGTACATATAAGACTTCTTGCAAATGAATTTTATTACCCTAATTCAATTGTAGAGAGACATTCCCTACGCATTTTATGGAAAATTTGGGGTTGTCCCCAAGAACAATTTCCAGGTTGGTCTCCTTCTCTATCAGATTAGAGAGAGCTTCTTTGTAACGAGTGAAGTGCCTTGAGGCACCACTATCAATAAGCCAATTTCCCAGTGAGTCCAAGGGAGCAGTAGTAGAGAGGGCCGCTGGTAGATAATTTTCATCTTGCTTATTGTTAACAACGTTAGATTCATACCTAGAGTTTCTTGCCTTCTTGGAGGGTAGACCATTTCCTTGATTTCCGTCATTCCTTTTTCCCTTGCCATTGAACCTGCCCTTCCTTTGATTGTTGTTGGAATTGCCTCAGGAATGATTTTGATCATCATCATGAGATGTGTCCTTTCTATCAGGGCACTCCTTCGCATAGTGGCAAATTTTGTTGCAAATGTAACATCTACCTTTCCTTCCACCTTTCGATCCGACCTTTCCCTTAGATCTTGCCCCGGAATTATTTCTCCTTTTAGCATGAGAGGAGAATGCAGCAGGATTGCCTCTAAGTGCAAGCATTTCTTGCTCTTCCATCCTTGTTTCTTCTTGAATGCATCTCACCATCAGTTCCTCAAATCCTAGGATTACATTAATGTTGAGAAGAGTGGTTCTGAATATATACCATTT
>APFE030281235.1:0-22793 GCA_000404065.3 Pinus taeda | reverse complement strand
TGAGCAGAGAATTTAACACAAAGGCACAGATTACTTCGTGAGGCGAGACAGGCGGAAAGTCTAGCAATTAAATTTGAAATAATGCAAAATGGAAAGATTGTTTAGGAGGGTGAAAAGGGCATAAACACATGAATCCTTTTCAACAGAAGAAGAACATAGAAAGTGAAACTTTCCCACAGGCAGAGCAATAAACATGAATTCTACCTTATCTTACTTAGAGAATTTCACTGGAAATGAATATGAATGAACTATGAAACATAACGAAATACATATGAAACAGAAAGAGAATACATTTGCTAAACTCACACCACATGAATCTCATGAACCAGAGCCGCTGTCTTTCACTAATTCTCTGTCAAAATATACAATGAGTAATTGAGTTTCTCTCCCACAGTCTCCCAGAAATTACAACCCACCCTTTGCAAATGGTTTTACATGCAATAAATAGACTTTTCCATTGGGAAATGGAACGACCCACAATTGGGGATTTTTTCAAATCATTACAAACTGGAAATGGAAAGCCAACCATTAGTAACAGGTGCAACGTTACAAAAATGACAAAACTATAGCATATATTGGTGGGTGACTGCTCGCCTTCCTTTGCCACTTGGATAGAAGCCAACCTTTAGTGAAAATACTTTTAAACTTTGCCTTAGGTGTCCAGAAAAATGTAGTGTAAATGAGTGAGCCCACTTGGAGAAAATCGTGAATCGAAATGTCGCGGAGCGGAAGTGATTTTGGCCTTTGGGTCTCTGTGCGCCCAAAACTATATGCACTGCGCCACTTTGGAGGCGATTTTGAGGTACCTACTGAAGTCCAAATTGTTCCCAAGTGTGCTTGTTAGAAAGCCCTACCTATCTACTTTCCAACCCAAGTAGAATTTCTGAATTTGGTGCTCATTTGCCCCTCCAAAACTTCAATCTCCCAAGACTGCTTCCTGTGTGTCAAAATAGAGGCAGAGAGGTCAGTTTTTGAGTGTTTTTGACCTCCTGGGGACTCAAAACTTGCCCAAACTTCTTGGCCATGCACCAACAGTCATGATTTTTCATGTTGAATTCAAAAATGCAAACCTTTCGTGATTTGGAGCTCCCTATCATAAGCGCCACACCATTGAAAACCTTCTTTTGTGCACAAAAATTTGTCAAATGATTGGATATTCTCTATGAAGTGCTATGTTGAGCCATAGAGGCTTTAGCCAAGATTTGGAGCCGATCTTTCTCTTTTTGCCTCTTTTGTCTTTTTGTCGCTCTCCTCAATTTCGCCTTCAAAATCCTTATCCGAGCCTTTCAACTCATGTTTTGTGCCCTGTAGTGATAAACCATCCACCTCAATAATGTCTTGTCCTTGTCGGCCTTCTCTAGCAGTCTCTCAAGGTGGATGTTGATTCGCTCGAGCCAAGACTCTCGGTCATTGTTAATCTCTTGCTCTTATGGAGTGAGCTCAATCCTCCTATGTTGGGCAGATTGGCGATGCTTGCGGATGTTTTGCAGCTCCATGATCTCATGTTGGTCTTTGAGTTGTTTGTTCCTCTGATCCAAATACCTGATAATCCACTTAACCCTCTCCAAATTGAGAGACAAGGCTTGGATCTTCGTTTGCTGCTCGTGGATGGTCCTCCTCAGTTTGGCACTCTCCACATCTATATCATCATCATGAATGAGGATGAATTCGGCCTCTCGTTCACCTGATGGCCCCTCGTCATGCATGGGCTTCTTGCCCCTGTCATGTACATTTGTTGCTGATGCCGGAAGTGAGGCCCCTTCCACCCCGGGTGGAGATAACACTCGCTTTGCTGCTGCGAACAAATGTCTACTGCCTCTCTGATATGTGATGAATACCAGCATAGTAGCAGCCTCATCGTGCTCATACTGATGAGAAGGACCACCTATCTCATGTTCAACCTCTGATAATACCTGTGAAGTGCTGAAGAGGTCACGGGAGATGAAATCATCCCAAGTAATGCCCTATAATCCCAGCTGATGATCCACCAAAATCTTAATAAGAGAAAAATGATAAACACTCTTAAGTTGCTGCTGAGGGGTTTTGTGTTGCATGAAGGTGTTCATCCTCTCTATGTTCCTGCAAATGAAATATGGGATGTTCATCATCCGTACCCTGGTAAAATGCATGAGAAACCTGATGTGATAAGCATATAAACGAGAGAACCTCCCCTCACAACTGAAATATTTCATGATCAACTTCATTAGTGGAGCATATTCATCTTTAGAATATCGGAATGGAAAGACTCTTTTGAGCTGCCTCAAGAAACTGGCCTTAATGTATGGCTCATAATGTTGCCGATCAACCTTCTGTTTCTTGTGCCATGTTTCTCCAACGTTCGGTATGCCGGTTGCTAATGAGACAGTTTCAGATGTCAGTGTGAAGGTGACACCGGCTAAGATAGCTTGATCTCCATGTAAGTGAAGCACAAAAAGACGGTCCAACTCATGATGAACTCGAACACTAGCCACCTTTTGACAAAACTCAAAACATGACAAATGCTGGAAACATGACATAGCAAGAAGGCAGGCCTGCAATTCTGTAAGGGTGGTTGGTTCATCCCTAACATGTTTGCCACTTTTATGGTGTCTTCGGGGAGCTTGTTCTTCCGAGGATGAATCATTTTGGGTCTCCATTTCATACTCCGATGAATGCTCAGATGCCATGACTGTTGTATATGGATTGTGCTTGGACTGCCCTTTGATGATGTATGAAACTATGTGTTGTTATGAATTCTGCCACCAAGGGGAACAATGCAAAAGGGAGTGTTAGGAAGGGGAATAATATGATGGGATTAGGGGTTATGGGGGGAGATTTTGTTTAGGGACATGTAGGAGGGTTTGGGGATTTTATAAGGTAGGATTTTGGGGTTTTACATTGGACAAATGAGTGAAGGGGATAGGGAATAGGAGTTTATTAACGTTTTAGGGTAGGGAAAAAATAGGGAAAAATGGGATAGGGGGGAAGGGAATGATGGAAAGGAGGGAAAGGTGAAAGGGAGGAGGAACCTTGGCATCAACACAACAAATTTGCAACCCTAAGAGCAATGGCTTTGATGACTTCAAGTGGTATGGTTTAAGAGTTTTTTTATTGCAACTATAAACAGCGATAAACCATCATCATATTCACAAAATTCGATGAGCAATCGAGACGTCGACCCTACCTTTCAATTTCAAGGTATTCAAAGGCGATTTGATGCAATTTGGAGCAAAACCGGGCCTTTATGGGTGTGCCGCGCAGCATACCCAGTGCGCCACGCCCTTTGTGTGCGCCACGCCCGTGTTAATTTAACATTGTGGGGTTGCGCCCAGTGCGCCGCGCCCCCTACCTGTGCGCCGCACCTGTGAAAACACCTCCAACCTCACTCAAAACGTGTGCTTGCTCTCACAATCACTTTGAAATGATTTCTCTCTATCCTTGGTGTGCAAAATGACATTGTTCCTTGTGGAAATTCTATATAAAGGCATTTGGAGTCATGGTTTTGATTTTTGTTTCTTCCAAACCCACTTTGATAATGTTTTATTTTGGAACTTTTTCCTGATTTAATTCAACTCTGTATTTCACTTTTCCCTTTGAATTTTTAGCTAAAATGATGAAATTTTTGGTACTTTTTGCAGGGGTTGCATGGCATGGAATTTGACAAGGAAATCATTACTGCGCCTGAAGAGATCAACTGGAAACTTTTTTGAAAATTATCACAAATGACACAATGTTTGAGTTTTCTTCAAAACAGAGTTTTGAAGAACAGTTGTAATCTGTCAACATGACGATGAAAATATTTAAATCACAACTTTGTAAGGGCCTCCCTCTGGCCTGCATGGATTTATTGGACATGGTTGAAGACCAAATTGACTAATTCCTAGACCTAATGACTGAAAATGACTCTTGTCCATTAAAAGATCAAACATTGACTGTAATGGACTTTAGTAAACATTGATGAAAAGACCTAAGCCAGCAGGTGCCAGACATGAGGGGACTAACAAGACCTTTCTGTCAGATTATGGCATGCCCCTAGCGGAATGCAGCTGAGTGAATGGAGCGAGACTCCTAAAAATGAAACGTAGAAAAAGTTTTGATCTCTGACGGAGCACTGACAAGACCGACTCTAACACCTTAGAGGGCTAGGATATTTGATATTTTCCTACCAAAAGATGTTCAACTCCCAAAGAAGAATCCACCATACCCAGCGTCTATGTTTCATGAAAATACTAAACAAATTATGTATTTAGTGTCTTGTCTGCTAGGATACCACTCGGATCAATGGGTAGATGAACCTATTTTAGGTTTTATGTTCATATATTCCACAAAAGAAAAACCTTCTGTAATATTTAATTTTAGTCAATTCCTTGCAAACACCATCCATGACCAATTCATCAAGATCATAATAGAAGGAATGTTTAAACATTCATCAGTGTTAGTATACATGTTTTTTCTTCATCAGGAAAACAAATTCGCAATGAACTTGCAAGAATTGGATGATTAAGGTAATGCATAGTCAGTTATACAGTGGAACTCTTTAGTAACGAAGAATTAAAGTAATTTCACCTTAAGTGACTTCGTTGACCAATTTATCTATATAGTGGTGTGTCTTCTAAACAACAATGTAGAACCTAGAATAGGTTTTGAGATTCAAATAACCTTACACCTCAGTGATCAAGTCAAAACAGGAGACTGGTACTTGTACCAGAAGTACACAGAAATCAGAGTGTATGGTTATGAGCTGCCACCATACAGATTGCCAAAATATGTTCCTATGACAATTTTCTCACTGGAGTATATCAAGTAAATGATCAATATGGATGATTTTCATTTTGTCTCAGCCAAGAATAAGGCCAAATATTTATCAAAACATAGTTGGGACCATGTACATGCAAAAACAGGGCAATAAGCACTCAGGAAGATGCACATCTCAAGCAGATGAATTTTTAGTTAAGTTACACTTGGTCCTATGACCCCTTTGGTATAATTTCCATTCTAAGAATGGAGCAGAAGGCCACTCCTTATTCTCATACTCCCAGGCCCGAAATTGAGAAGTTTATGAATAAAGATGAATGGGAGTAGAACACCTTGCAGGAAGCTAAGGAGCAGATTTTATCTACAGCCACCTCACAGACACCAATCCCTCAGGAGAAGCATGATAAAAGGCCTAGAGAAGAAGAGTCTTCTCCAGTGATAGAAATTAGAGCCAAGGAGTTCATAATTTATAAAAATAAGCCTAAAACAAATTCAACACTAGTATTTATGCAGGATGAAGAAGGACACACTACTATAGTCATGATAGGTTCACATGTTTCAACAACACCAGAAGACATTTTTGCAGGTACAAGATGAGAATATATTTTTGTAGTCTCTCCATCTTCCTCAGCCTCACAGGACCCTCCAGATGTAGCTCAGACAATAGAGTTGGCTCAAGTCCAAACAGAGCTCAAGATATTTGCACAGTATAGAAAAATCAATCAAAATAATGAAATGTTGAAGGACAACACCTATACTCAGTTTTGGAAGCAAACTGCTTCATCTCAACACAGACTCTTGTCAGCATTTGACACCGAAAAAGAGAAAATTCAGATGGCTTTCCTACAAGCATAGGTTCCTTTTCCTAAGTCATTAGGAGATTACAAGAAGACCATATTCTCCTTTGATACAAATTAGATCCATTCGATTGATCAGATGGGCATGCATAAACAGACTGGAGAGATGTTGTTTTCTACATTGACTAACACTGCCATGACAACTTCAAAATTGCAGGCCTCCATCAGCGACATCCAGTCACAATTGAAGCTACAGAAAATCTCATCTTTGGAAAAGGATACTAAAATTAAATCACTAGAGGATTTTGTTATTAAGTTGGGTTATGACCCCAGTGATGTAAAGGCAGTAGAGGAAATTATAAGAAAAAATAATCCTGACATAACAACATTGAAAAAACAGCTCAAGTTGCCATCTACAAAGGATCCAAAGGCCAATGAGTTGGGAGAAATCGAATAGAAAAAGGAGGACATGTTTAAAATAATAATTGAACAAAATTTACAGATCAAAAAGCAACAGTCCTCCCAATTAGTCATTGTTCCACTTACAGCAGTACCAATTGCAGTTGCAGGAGCAACAAAGGCTTCGACATCAACAACAGTACGAGGACAGACTTCATATTCATGCAATGAATTAATCAAATCCATGAAGGGTATGTCCCTTCAAGGAAAGGAGATTGAGAAGTTGAAACAACGATTGAAGAATTTACAGGAACAAAATTTGAAGAATGATAACGCTTATTTAGCAGAGTTAAAAAAACTCACAGGCTTACTAAGAGAATAGAGTTTTTAGAGAGTTAGTCAGTAATGGCTCAAACTCTAGCACGGGCTAAAGAAAACATATGGACAGATATCAACGAATCCATAACTGAAATTTGGCCACCAAACCAAATCATTTTCGAGCAAGAAGAGTTGATACTGAGATCAAAGACATTTATAGAAGAAGTGAGGGAAATGGTGGGCCAAATACTAGGTGAAGCCACAACATTGTTCAAAGTCCTAAATTCTAAGAGTAGAGAAGAATTAGAGGAGATTCAGATTGAAGATAGGACTGAAACCATCCTGGAAATCAAGAAGGTTTTGCAGAAGAGAAACATGATTCTTCAATTAGAGAACAAATGCTAGACCCTAGAAACTATTGTCCAAAGATTTAATACCAGGTTTAATCTACTGAATCAGAGAGGTCTACCAGGTTTAGTGGCTTTGAATGATAGTTTAATTATCTTGTGTGACTCCAGTCAAAAACCTTTCACTATTGCCCGAGATAAATCCAAGTTTGGAGGGGTAAAAGGAAGTATGACAGGCAAAGCTTTCTTGGAAGCTCCAGATTTTGATCTCATCATCAAACATGACATTAAACATATTTTCGTCAACAAACCTACCTTTGAGAAATATACCGAGGTTGATGAAACATATAGAAAGCTAATAAAACTTTCTATCCCTAGTGAAGACAGGTGGTATGAGTTATGTGAATTTCTCAAGTAAAATGTTTTCATCTCCAATAGACAGACAATGAGGTAGCTTTTGGGCCTATTCATCAACAGTCATCCTCGAAGATAGTGCCAGCAGCCCTAGCAATTCAACATTCCTATATTTTTGTGTTATTTATGTAATTTATTTTAGATATTTCTGAAAATCTAAATATCTGAATCTATATATTTTGAAGAAAACTTTTGTATAAATAATTCCAAATTCAAATTATGAAGGGTTGAACCCTTAGATGAGCTTCTAAAGCAGAATTGTAATCAATCTGAACTTGCTTCATATTAATGAAAGGATTCTGGATTTACTTCAAAAAAACTTGTCATCTTGTGAGTTCTTATGTTTTCATTTCATTTTATTGTTTCTACATGTATTTGAGTTTTTGTGAAGAAATATGGGTAAGAGAAAACTGAAAATTAGTATATCTTAAATCCCCTGTGAAGTTATAAATTATTACAGAGACTATTTTATTGGACTGTTTGTCTTTATAAGCTCCTCTACATTAATAAATTGTCTTCATGAAATTAGATATTTTTTTGGGATGTAAACATTGTTTACTTGCATTCTTTCTCTATGATTAAATAAATATCCTGTTTGAATATTTAATAAATCATAACCTCTTACATTTTTGCCTTCCACGCACTTTTAAAATCTGAATTATTGTCAAGAGGTAAAGAATTAACTGTTTCTTAATATCTAGTTTTATTAAGGTTTAAGCATCTGCTTTAATATGCTCAAACATTGGTCATCCAAAAACTTTCAAAACAACAAAATATTTTAGATGTTTTGGCATAGTTACCTAACCTAGAATTATCTCAAAGGAAAACAAATGTCATCATTTTGCCTTTTGAGATAAACACAATGATCAGAGCGACATCTAGTATAACCTTGTTCAAAAATAAACCTATCAAATTTTAGATACCATTGCCTTGGAGCCTATTTTAAGCCATACAAGCTCTTCTTCAACCTGTACACTAGTTTCTCCTTCCCTTTGACCTCATATCCTTGTGGTTGGTGCATATAGATCTCTTCCTCCAAATATCCATGGAGAAAGGTTGTCTTTACATCCAATTGCTCAAGATGTAAATCTTCAGTTGCTATTAGACTTAATATAGTTCTGAATGAAGTCATTTTAACAACGGGAGAAAATATCTCATCAAATTATATACCTTTTTTCTGGGTAAACCCCTTCACCAAAAGTCTAGCTTTATACATTTTTCTACCTCCATCTTCTTCCTACCTAAAAACCCATTTATTCGACAAAGTTGTTTTACCTGCAGGCAACCTGAATAAGTCCCAATTCTGGTTATGTACCAAGGATTCCATCTCTTCTTTCATGGCTAGCTCCCACTTCTTCCTAGTTTCTACCTACACTACTTCTTCATAACATTATGGTTCACCAAAATCAGTCAACAATACATAATACAGTGAAGGACAGTATCGTTCAAGGGTCTATTTATCCTGGTAAATCTTCTAACACCACTTTCAGGTGTTTAAGGTGCCTATTGTTGTTGTGGTTGTTGTTGTTGTTATGGAAGTTGATCATTATGATTTTCAGGCACCTTTCCTTTTTATGTGATCTCATCAAGCACTGTGTATTCTCTCTTTTCTTTTTCTTGTTTCTTTTCCTGCATCTGATCCTTATACAAAATCTTTTTATTGAATATGACATCTCTTCTCCTAATGATTTTGTATTTTTCATAATCATAAAAGTGATAATCAAAATCATTAATGCCATATCCAATAAAGGTACATTTCTTTGATTTTTCCTCAATATTTGTTCTATTTTCTTTATTAATGTGGACAAAGGTTTCACAAACAAAAGTATTTAAAAATGAGTAGTTTACCTTTTTACTTGTCCACGCCTCCTCTGGAATACCACCATCCAAGGAACTTGAAGGCCCTATGTTTATTTCAACCAAACCTTTCCATTTCTTGAAAGTATCAAATACATTAGATTTATTTCGAACAATAAATCCAGGTTTTTCTGGTTGCATCGTCAATAAAAGTAACATAATAACGAGAGCCACCGAAAGATGATACATGAGCAGGTCCCCATACATCTGTATGCACAAGCTCTAATTTCTCGCTCTTCTTTTCCTTCCCAACTCTGAGCAATCTGGCTCTCTTTTGTTTTCCATAAACACAATTCTCACATAATTCCAAATCAGCATGCATCAAACCTAAAAACAAATTTCTCGAGTGAAGAATATTCATCCCCTTCTCACCCATGTGCCCGAGCCTATGATGGCACAATGTTGTATCTGCTCCTGTAGAGGTCAAAGCATTAACAGAATTAGAAACACCATTGCATAAATACAATGTACCATGCTTTTCTCCTTTTCCTATTATCAGAGCTCCTTTAGTGACCTTCCAAGTTTTATCTGCAAAAGTAGTTACACAGCCTTCACCTCCCAACTGCCCTATTGAAATTAGATTTTTCTTTAGATCTGGAACATGCCTTACCTCCTTTAATATCCATTGGTTTCCATTCTTCTCTTTTATGAAAACAATACTCATTCAAATGATTTTACAAGGTTTATCATCACCCAAATGAACCTGTCCAAAATCTCCTTGAACATAATCATGAAAATGTTTGCTATCAGGTGTGGCATGGAATGAGGCCCATGAATCTACTACCCAGACATCAATAATATTTTCTAATGAAAGAATCAAAGCGTCTTGCAACACATCACCTGTCACATTCACTTCATGATTACTTTCTTTTTATGCGTCTCCTTCTTTTCCCTTCTGAGACTTACAATCTTTCTTCAGGTGTCCTTTCTTCCCACATTTTCAACACATTATCCCCAATCTGGACTTGGGTATGTGTTTCCTTGACTTAATATGAAATCCTGGGCTCTTTCCTCTTTCCATTTTTCTTCCCCTAGTCTCTGAAGTCAAATCATTACCTGATGTCTCACCAGAGCATTTTCGTCACATTTCCTCGCTAAGGATTGCACCAAAAACATCATCAAACTTTAAAGTACTAAATCCAAAGACAAAGTTACTAATGGCCATAACTAAACCATTCCAACTTTCTGACAATGAGCACATAAATAATAAATCCCTAACCATCATCAAAATTTACCCCTACAGAACTTAACTGACTGGTAACCATATTAAATTCATTTAAATGATAAGCAACAAATCCACCTTCTAACATATTCATATTAAATAAATGTTTCATAAGAAATACCTTATTTGAGGCCGAGGGTTTTTCATATAGTTTGGCCAACGTTGAAATTCAACCCTTTGTTGTCGTTTTCTTTGAAATATTAAAGGCTATCGATGTAGCTAGGCACAACTGTATTGTTCCAAGTTCCTTTCTGTTGAGAATATCCCATTTTGTGTCTATCATACTCATCGACTTATTTGTATTTCCGTTCAGTGGTAGGTACAGATATTTCTGATACAGACAATCTTCCATCTGCATCTTCCATAGTTGGTAGTTTTCGCCGTTAAATTTTTTGACCCTAAACCTACCATCTTCCACCATTGCTCCCACTCGAACCAGGAACCCTTCTCTCCTGCAAGTTTATTTAGCGAAATAGACCTTCGGCTCTGATACCATTTGTTAGAAAATTATGTATATATATATATATACACACACACACATAGACGGTTGCTATTTATATTCCAAAAAAGATTGGGAGACTGAGCTCCTGAGATACAAGACTTTAAGGCCCGTAGGTGAAGCTAGGAGATGATTAGGAGCACAAAATTCTCCTTTGCTTATGTCATTTCTGACTTGTGGAAAACAGGAACAAGTGAAAATTCTAACAAACTGAGACAATGGTAAGCAATATCTGCAATACATCTCAATCTATCTTAATATTGATAATCTAGCGTGTTGTTGAATCGTCTGGCTTGCTGTCAACTTCAGCATTCCTGAGACTTGAAGAATTGGTGTTGGGCGCATTTCTTTTCTCCATCATGTATTTCACGATGTCAATTGATTCCTGAGCGTGGCTGCATCTGTTGGCCAGATCATTAAACTATTCCTGGAGCGAGGAGACTCTGTGAAGGAAGAGGTTGAGGTTATTTTGGCATTGGAATCGATTTTAGCATCCAAGATTCTTTGATGCATGCGGATTTGCTCTAGTTCCGCTTGAAGGTCTGCGTAGTGTAAGCAGTCTTTGCTTTTTTCCATTTCTTGGATGTTGAATGTTGTCTTGCTTTTCTGATTGGAGTGAGAGGGGTCAGTTCTATGTAAAGTAATTTGCCTTGCCGCTGAGAACAGACATGGGCAGAGTCTGAGAATGCCCTGAAGGTCAGAACAAGAGAGGGAGCAGCCCTTCGAGGTCGAGGAAAGGGAGCATGAAGAGCTTACACCGCAGAGGATGGGGGAGGATGGAGTGAAGGATAGAGAGCGAAGGGGAATGAAAGCAAGGGTGGAATGGGAAGTAGCAATAAGCTGGGGAGAAAGTAGAGATCCTAGCCATGTAGGGGATCATGGAACAAATGCAAAGAGACGGAGAGGGGACCAAAGTGACTATGCACTAGAATGAGGGAGGGAAATCGAATTTAAAGAAAGAGGACCACTGAAGGGGGGGGGAATCAAGAGGAAGAGGAAGGAGTCATGGGAGAGAGGGGTTCGACAAAGAGAGATAGCGCGGGATGGTGACGAGACAGAAGGAAGGTGAGGAGATCACAGTCAGAGATTTGGCAGAGGGGGAATGATGCAAAGTCCTATCAGAGTATCCCTTGAGTATGTTGCAAAGATCTAGATCAAATGTGTTGCCACAGATCATGTAGAGGAATTTGGTCAAGGGAGGTGATGTTGGAACTCTAAATTGTTGCAGAGAAGATTGCCTTTGGATTTGCAACACGCTCTACTGGCACAACTATCAGCTTCTTTGTTGAGCAGAGCACATGGTAAAGTCAAAGTTCCATGTTTTGACGATTTAGTGCTTGACGCCTGTTTATTGTTTGCTGAAGGAAGATATTGGATGCCTTTCGATTGCTAACCATGAGACTGATGATAATGGTTGAGTCTCCAAATATCATCGCTTTACTAATTCCAAATTTTTGAAGTTGATTTAGTCCTTGATAGAGGACAAGAGACTCTGCCCTATTTTTGGATAAGGGACCTAGTCCCCACTCAAAAGTGGCTATGATGCTACTACCGCGATTATAAATAACTCTGCCTGCACCTGTTGTTCTAGGATTGGATTTAGAGGCTCCATCGAAGAAGAGGTAGTGGGAATTGTTGTTTCGGAGCCATCCTGAGAATTCTTCTTCTTTGATTCTTATTTTCCAGCTGTGTTTGAGGATGCTGGACTAGATGGTGGCATTGTTTTCTATCCGATTGCTCCTGCTATTATCTATCAAATAGCCGATGAAATCTCTTTCTTCGACACAGAGGCCGGCAACATCAATTTTATTCATGTTTTCAGCAAAGATGGTTTCTAACATTAAACTCTTTTCCTTGCTACAAAGTTGCCTTGTGATGGTCTCCTTGTCTTTGAAGATCTTGCGGTTCCTTGCCAGCCAAATTTTCCACAGAAGGGCATAGGGGAGCGCATCCCAAACCCATTTAGCTATATTGTTCTTCTTATGTTGCCAATGGTAACTCTTCTTCCAAGCACTCAGAAGCTCGCCAATGGAATTCTGGGGGTTCCATGGGGGTTGGTCATTGGGGGAAATTCCACTCTAGCAAGAAATTGCAAAGGGACATGTGATGAAAAGATGTTGGATGGTTTCTTCTTCTGCTTGATAGTTTGGGCATCGAGAAGGCCCAACTATACCTCTCTTTTGCAAATTATCAGTGGTGAGGATTTTCCCTTTCAAAAGGGTCCAGATGAAGAATTTTATTTTGGGGATGGCCTCGGACTTCCAAACAATTTTCCAGTGCATCCAAATAGGAGCAAGATAGTCTCTATTGCACAAATTTTGGTGGCCAGCTTGAATTGTATAACTAGAACCTGTGGGATCCCATCGAAAACTATCAATGTCATCTTTTATTACTGGGGCAATGCTGTGGAGATGAGTCTGGAGATTGTCGAAGCTTTCCTTGAGATCTTTGGGTATGGGAGGGAAATTCCATCCCTACCAAATTTGCGAGTTAATGTCCCATTGCAATATTTGGTCTAGAAAGTGTATTCCTTTATTGTGTAGAAAGAGAATGATTTGATCCATACCTGGTTGACTACTGATAGACTGGTTCCCCATAATCTTGTCTCCTCCGATTTAAACACTGATGCCACCCTTGGGGACTTTGGAGGTGTTTTGGGCCAAAAAGGGCATGACTTTTTTGCATAGTTTCCAAACTTTTGAACTATTTCTAGCGGGTATTTTGCAGTCCAAAAGCTGTTGTCTTGTGCTGCTAAGGTATTTGGCTTCTAGCACTCTTTTCCACCATGCCGGTTGTTCACAAATTAGTCACCATGTCGGTTGTTCACCAATTAGTCTCCACAGGATCTTACCTCCAAAATCCAAGTTTGAGAGTTTAGGGGATCTAATTCCGAGTCCTCCCTAGTCCTGACCTTGGATTACCTGCTTCCAGCTGACAAGATTGAACTTCTTTTTTTCATTTTCCCGCCTTGCGAGAGAAAATGCCGAAGTATGCTTTCTATTTTGTTATGGAAGGTGACTCAAGCCTGCATTAGAGTGAATTGGTAAAGTGGGAGAGATGAGAGTCCTGATTTGAGGAGGATAAGGTGACCTGCCGGATTAAGCCATGTAGATCCCCACTGTTGCACTTTCCTCTTCATTTTATCAATAATTGTATCCCAAATTTCAACTTTTAAGGGTCCAATGCTCACAGGCATTCCCAGGTAATTGAAGTATTCCCAATTTAGCTTGACAGGAACCCTAAAAATGTTAGCTATATTATGGAAAGTTTGGGCTGATGCATGCCAACCATAGGTGCAGCTTTTAAACGATTGATCATGCCTCCTGAATAGCTCATATATTTGTCCAGAAGAGCTTTGAAACGTTGGGCTATTGTGATAGACGCCCCTCTTATTAATAGAGTGTCATCAGTGAATTAGGAATGATTTATGTTCTTAACTCCATTCTCGAACTTTATGCCAGTAATGAGGTCAGCTCACCTCTTGTGATCTAAGGCCTTACTGAAAGATTCAGCCATCAAGATAAACAGGTAAGGGGGGATAGCGCAGCCTTGTCTCATCCCTCTTGAAGATTAAAAAGGGAGGTCCAGGCCTACCATTAACAAGGGGGGGAATCCAAGGCCCCGAGATACAAGCTTTAATGAGATCAAGAAAGGGCGCAACAAAGCCCATTTTTTGGAGAACAACCATTAAGAAGGAATGCCTTACCCTATCAAAGGCTTTGGCCAAATCCAACTTCAGGATGAATCCTTTTTCTTTCCCTGAATGGCTGGAATGAATTACTTCTTGAACAAGGAGAATTGAATCATAGATTTGCTTGTTGGCCAAAAACCCACCTTGGTTTTCAGAGATGATCGAAGGAAGAAAAGGTTTGAGACAAGTAGCTAAAATTTTTGTGAAGATTTTGTAAGAGGAGTTGCAAAGAGAGATAGTCTGGAAACGAGAGAATTTTGAGGGTTGCTTCTCTTTGGGGATGAGGGCTAGGTGGGTGGAGTTGGTATAGCCTCCAATTTTCCTTTTGTGTTGGATCCATTTCACCATTTTGATGAGATCTTTTTTAACAATTCCCCAGTGAGCTCTATAGAAACTAATTGGAAAGACATTCAGACCAGAAGCTTTGTTTGGTTGGAGGGCCTAGATGGCTCCTCTTATTTCTTCTTCTTCTATTTCCTTATTCAAATTGTCATTGATTTCAGCGCTGATCCCACTAGGGAGGTATTGCAGCAGGTCTGCATAATCTTCTTCTTCTCTAGTTTTTGTTCGGAGTTCTTTGTAATGACTGAAGCAGCTTGCTTGATAGTGCCTTGGCTAGTTTTTTGATTGCCTTCGCTATCTATGATAGAGGAAATGCTGTTCCTAATTTTCCACACTGTAGTTTGTTTATGGAAAAACGCCGAATTTTTGTCTCCTCCTTTCAGCCATAATTGTCTAGACTTGATTCTCCATTTTTGTTCTTCTTCTCTATTGATGCGGTAAAGCTGGCCATAGAGTTTATCTTCGTGATCTTTATCTTCCTGCTGAAATCCGCGCTCCTCAATTGTGTTATGGAGAATTTATAACTTGGCTCTGGTCTCTCTTTTTTCTTTTTCCGGCTCCGTGTAGCAGTTTTTTGCCCAGTCTTTTAGAGCGTATTTGACTCTTTTAATTTTGCTTTCCCAAATGTATCCCGACGATCCTTCTATTTGTTGATGCCAAGTGCATTGGATAAGTTCTTTGGCTGTTGTGTTTTCATTCCACAACAGACTGTATTTGAAGGGGAGAGACCCCAATGGACAGTGGGTTTCAAGGACCAGAGATGTGGGGTGGTGATCTGAAGCTGTGGAAGGGTGAATGAAGGCATAGGCAGCAGAGTAGGTGGAGAGGAGAGTTACATTCACCAAGATTCTGTCTAGTATTTTCATGATGTTATTTTTCCCCAGCCTGCGATTGTTCCAGGTGAATTTGCGGTTTTTAGGGACTACATCAACAAGGTCGTTGTCCTGCATAATAGTCTCCAACTGGTTTCTATAGGGGTCTGGCGAGAAACATCCTCCTCGTTTCTAATTGGAGTGCAAAAATGAGATTTAACTCCCCCCAGAATAATGTTCCTATTTTCTTCTTCAGCGATATTTTCGCTGAGAGAACCCCAACATTGCTCCTTATCTCTATAATGGTTTGGTGCATATACATTGTAAATGATTATCCTCTGGTTATTTGTAGTACTCTCTAGAGCAGTCTTTATCCAGTGTTGATTCATTGTTTCTGCTGTAATGCTCCAAGTATTTTGGTTCCAAAGCATTGCAATTCCCCCAGAGGCTCCTCTTGATTCACAAACGCAGCCTTCGTACTGTTTATGTTGTGAAATGATTTTTTCATTTCTTGTTGCCCCTGTTTTGTTTCTTGGACTAATACAACTTATGGTTTCTCTTGATTTATTAGATCTTTTAAGGCAGTTATTTTGGAGGGATGCCCTAGTCCCCTACTATTCCAGGAAAGGACTTTCATCATTTCATAGAAAATTATACATTACAGAGCAATTGAACACACAAAATATTGCGGAAATATAAACACAGAAAACGCATAAAACAAGAGAGACACAAATATACGTGGTTCGCCCAATTTGGACTACCTCCACGGAGAAACAACCAGTCCTTCCTTTATATTATCCAACAAAATGCAGAGATACAACCTACAACAAATCCGATGTAATTTCCTCTTCACTCTCACACAATCTCCTCTCTCTTTTGTCGCTCAGAATACACATCTACATATTCGCAATACAATTCCATCATATATAGTGAGGGGTTGATTTTTAGGGGAAAAAACCTTAAATTAAACACAACTTCTATCGTCAAATCATCTACCTAATGAACAGCTCAGATTGACTACGAAATTACAATATTTTACAAGGTAATTTACATCTATCTTTAACTTCGAGGGCGCTGCCCCCAAACCCCCGCCAAGGGTGGGGGGCTCATAAAAATCGCCTTTGCCCCCCATCCCCCCTCCCTCCTTCACCCCGCTAGCGGCATTGTCACCCCATTACGAACTGGGGTCCAATGTGGCGATAGCTTTGAATAAAGAAGATAATCAGGCTCCACACTCAACACTTTTCCTTTATTATTTTTCCATTCTGTATATATCCTATCACCTTCTCTTCTCAATGTGTTTGCAATGCATGTTATTTTGCAGATCGTTGTATATAAATAAGATATTGTGTGAAAGAGTATCTTGCTTGGGTCAATGATAGCTTGTTGAGAGTTTAAGAGGCCATTGTTTCAACTATGCAACTTTGGAGGGCTGTAGATCTCCTTCTTTTGTTTGGTTCTAAATATCTCTAAAAATCAATGATGCCCAGGAAAAAAAATATGGAAAACATTAGTGGAGTTACAATACTCATAGCTATTACAAGATCTTTGTTCCTCAAATTGACATTTATATCAAATGGTTTTCTGAATGTGTTGACCCAATAGAGCTAGAAGGGGAAGGAGAAAACTCAAGTGAGCAAATCTATTTCAAAGAAAAATGAGGATAGAGCGATGGCGGCGAAGCATGGATCTAGGGTTTCAGGAGGGTCTCTCTGCGCCGCTGCGGACACAACAGACCTGCTCTGCTACGGTTTTGCAAGACGGCAGGCCACTGGATACTATGACCTCGTCGCACCCCTAGGGCCCTGGATCGGATCTGCTGCGGAAAAGGACCTCAACGAATCGAACCACAGAACCCCAACTCAATCGATTCTTGACAGGTCTCGTTTGCCAACATCCGAGAACGCATTGCACAGACAAGGAAAATCTGACTGTGATTATGGAGGAGTGAGGCGTATACCAGATTCGCTGCCCCATTTCGGTATGCCAAGGGTTCGATCGGCAGTCCCAGGGCAAATTTTAAATGAAAAATCCATGGATCCAGAAAGGGGAAGGAGTAGGGACCTGGTCTCACGGTGCTTTGAAGACCCTATACTCTATGCAGCGCAACAAATTTTCATCATATCAACAGAAGGCAGGCATTTATGTCTGCAGATCTGGGGAAGCATGAGGGTTCTGGAGCTTAAAAAAAAAAATCCAGGACATAATGGGAATCCCAGTTGCTTTTCAAATCTTAATATTTTCTGGGGTATGCATGCAAGAACATCACTCACTCCAGTACTACAGGGTAGAAAAGGACTCAACAATTATCCTCAATCACCGTTTGCGAGGTGGGTCAAAGGGATCTACATCAAAACCTACAGGCACCTATCGTGATGCAGCCAAAGGGAAAGATCCTCCAAAGGGGAAAGAACCTGCAGCAATCAATATATCGCCGGGGCAGTATATCGTGGATCAAATGCCAGAGAGCCCCTCCATCTCGCTGGATATTCCAGAGGTAAAGTGCATTTTTTCAGATCTGGAAAAAAAAGCTGTTATTTGTAGATTTAACGGGTTCTGGCCTAAAACTGAGGCTCTGTATCAATGGATTCACACGGTCTGGACAAAAAACTGCCAGATCCACCTCTGCTCGAAGGGCTTCTTCATAGTAATATTCCTTGAAGATGAAGAAAAGGAAAAAATCCTCAATGAAGGACCATGGTTCTGGGGCAGTGCGGGATTACTTATCACCCCATGGTTTCCAGAGTTTGATGCCAATACTATGGTGGTATCAAGGATGCCAGTATGGGTAAGGTTGCATAATCTACCATTACACTTTTGGCACTTCAAGACCTTATCAGCTATAGGGAATACCCTTGGAAGAATGTTAAAGATTGATATAGATAGACATTTAAAAGGAATTTTTAGTTTTGCTAGGATATGCGTCGAGGTAGATCTCAGCCAAGGACTGCCTGAAAGCATCATCTTGAATTTTAACAATATTCACTGGAAACAACCTTTGGACTATGAGAACACAACATTCAGGTGCAGGGGATGTCAACAAACAGGTCATTTGCTCAATGCATGTCCCAGCAAGAGCAAGCCACAACAAAGGAAGCCCAAAGGATGGCAGAATTTAGATGAAGTCTTAAAGAGGAGAACCGCACGAAAGAAAGCCCCTTCGGTAACAGAAGAAGAAGAAACAGAAGCAGAAAAGGATGATACCACCATAGAAGAAGTTGAAATAGAAAACCAGAAGGAAAATGTAGCAGTCAACAAGGATCCACAACCACATACAAATCAGGCAGAGACCCAGCAAGACAAAGCAGAGATGACAAGCGTGGATCAAAGCATGGGAGGCAACAAACGGCATCACCACTCAGATACATCAGACTCAGACAAAGAATCAGGGCAGCCGAACGAAACAACTCAGTTAGTCATTGCTTCGATCGAGCCCACTATGGGTGAGTGGCGCAAGGTCGAAAAGAAAAAGGAGCGAAAAACATGAAGCATGAGTTTTGCTCATTGTTGGAGCCTTTTTTCCCTCTTTTCTTTCTCTTTCCCTTCTCTTCTCTTTCTCATTGTACACGTTAGTCTTCTAACGTTGCATAGGGTGCATCAGCACTCGTGCCCAAGTGGAAGTTTCTCTGTATGCTTCATTGCATCTGCTAGTGTAACTTTTCATTAATTCTTTAATAAAAGGTTACCAATTTTTTTCCTTGGAAAAAAAAAAATCTATTTCAAAGAATAATTAAATCCCCAAAAACAAACTCTCTCTTTCCATTAAAGCAAGTTAATATTCCTCTTCCACCTAGTGAAATAAACACCAAACAAAATTCCAAAGAGCACAAATGAAAATAAATAAAGGGTAAAAGAATGAGAAATGCTTCCTACACAGAGAGAAGAAGCGAGCAAATTCATCGGGGTATTGAACATGCATGTTGGCAACAAACCAATGCTTCTTATTTCTTGAGTGACACCATGTGGGTACTAAACAAGCCTACTGGCAACGAAGCAACACCTGGGATTAGTACTAAAATTCTAAACATCTTAACTCGTGAACACATACTATGCTTCTCCCTAATCAAAATAATTGGAGTCTGACTAGTTTTGTGAAATGTGTTTAAACCGATGAGAGAAATAGAAGAGACTACATCCATAATTGGACTTAAGTAGTGAAGCTAAGGAAACTCATAGAATGAATCAATACTTCCTAGGGACTAGAATTCAAGTTTAGGTAAGGCCTAAACAGAGAAGTTGAGATCCTTCCAGTGAATTTTTAACTGTTGTAGCTGCTACAGCAACCCTCCAAAATTCAAAACTTCATCCAATTTTGGAGCCCCTACTAATATCTCTAAAGAGCATACTTCTAAATTCATTCTTAATTGTTTCAAGTCATTACAAGATTACTTGCAAAATCGTTAAGTGAAAATGCACTTAATGTTTTCAAGCCTAGTGCACTTTTCTTTCCTAGTGCAAGCGCATTTCCTAGTGATAGCATAACCTTTGAACTTGTCAAGTCGACCGTAAAACTTCAGTCTATCAGTTTATTCTATATTTCTAAAGGATCCACACACTTTCTTTCATTAGGGTTTGTTGCCTAATCCTCTAAAGTGTGACTACCTTGCGCATCCAATCCAGGTAGTCTCCATTCTCTCGCACCTTAAGTTTGCGATTGATACTTTGACGTTTGGTTTCCACAAGTTTTTCTTATGTTCCATTTTGGATTCAATGGCTATTTTCATTCTAATGTATAGATTAAAAACATATATATGAGATAATGTTTTCATTTTGACTAACACTATGAGCTCTCTTGTTTTAAACTTTCCTATACTCAGTTAAATTTTCAAACCCTTGTTCGAAATCTGTCCAAAGATATATTTCATCGTGCATGTTCAAGATAGAAACATAAAATTTCCTACCTATCCTCTACGAACTATGTTTATAATAACACTATCAACAAGCCTCTTTTGAGCGCACTCGTGCAACCCAAAGTCCTAACCCTATGACCTAGCCCCTTAAAGATGTGAATGCACCCATGCTAAATCTTTCTCTTCATATGGTTTGCACGTGCAATATAGATTCACATCAATGGAATTCATATACTTTCAAATCCATACAATGACCATGCTTTGAGTTTCCACCTTTTGAGTCACGTTCGTGCACTTTGCAGTTATAGCCTAACGCTTTGGATTTTAGGCATTTGTGGTTCATTTCCTTTGAGCTTTGTCTCGGAGTATCCATAGTAGAAACCATATTTGTCAATGTTTCAAATCCCAACAGGGATCCATCATGAGGACCAATCTGAATGATGATATAAGAAGAGCTATGTGATAGGATAAATAGTTAAAGAAATAGTTTTGATTGAAGGTCGGCTGATAATTTCTAATTTATATTTTATTTTTATTTTATCATAATCATCAATAAATTGTTTTTTATTTATTTTATTTTTATTTTTAACAGATTTCATATCGGTTGAATAATTAATTAAATGGAGGTTTAAAAAAATAATAATAATACTATTTTTATTTTATTTTCGATTATATAAAATTATATAATGGATTTAATATTAGCTTATTTGATTAATTAGTTCTTTAATTCTAAAAAACCAATTTTTATTCTAAATAATCAATAGTAAGAGTCATTATTATTAACATAAATAAATTATTATTATTAATTAATTTTAATATTTTAATAATTGATACTAGTTAATTAATTGAATATAGTTATTATAATTAGTTAATAATCATAAAACTACAGGTACAATTTTCGAAAAACGCGTTGTTGCTCCTGCTAACGGAACAATGCAGCCCTAGCCAGAGAACGCAACATGCAACTGCCCCTCAGCGGCCTCCTGTTGCTGAGGCCTTAGCTCGATGGATCCTCCAAAGGACGGAGATCCTCCCTCGGATCGCCAACAAGAAAATGAAGGAACAACAAACGCATTCGCCTCTCTCATTTCTGCAATCGGTCCGGCCAAGAATCGACTGTCAATAACCAAGTTTGTTAGAATATTAGAAGACATTCCTGAAATCTCACTCACCCCCTGCTCTCCCTCGTAGAGCAGCTCTGTCCCTCGCAGAGTGTGGATTAGTGGGGCATTTTACCTTGTTATGGCCATCACCCAAGACGGTCCAGAAATGGGTGGAAAGGAACTGGATTGCGTCAATAAATGGAAAAATCTCAATCAGGTTCTATGGAAGAGGGTATTACACCTTCCACTTCGAAACCAAGGAGGATCGCAATCTAATATTTAGGAACGGCCCATACTTCATGGATACAAGGGGACTGTATCTAAACATATGGACACTAGATTTTGATCCAAAAATGGATGTGCCCATCATTGTCCCAATTTGGGTCAGGTTGGCACACCTTTCCCTTCACTGTTGGGGAGATGATTCAATTAAAGCTATAGGAAATATAGTTAGGAAACATAGATAGGTGCGAACCAAAGGAAAATATGCATGTATGTGCCAGAATCTGTGTAGAAGTGGATCTAGGGAAAGGGCTTCCAGAAGTGATCAAAATCAAAGTGGACCAGTGGATGCACATTCAATAACTGGATTATGAGCAAATCCCCTTCAAATGCAAGGTATGTCATGAATATGGTCATTTTGCTAATATATGTACAAAAAAAAAAGAGAATGAAAATGAAAATGCTGAAGATCTAGAAAACAAATGGGAGCAAGCTAAAAGGAAGAAGACAACCAACAAACAACCCCTTCACCCTTCTTCGCAGGCCCTTGCATCCTCTGACCTCCTCGCTCCATCACCAAAAGCAGACAACAATCCTCTCATTAGCCTAAATCCTTTTGGACCACTAGATCCCTTTTCCCCCATCCCCTAATCCAGATCTAGATCCCCCCCCCCCCCCTCACACTCAACCCCAGGGCAACCCTCGTCGATTTCAAATACCCAATCTCCTCCTCCTCCCTCAGTAATTAGAATTCTAACAAGAATTCAATCAAAGGAAACTCTCCAAAATGTAGAATTAACAAATAAAATAAAAATATAATAAACAGGAAGAAAGTCAAATAAAGAACTGAGGGATGAAGCGGCAACAAAGGAAATGGATTTAGGAACGCAACAACCAATGGAATCCTTCCTGGGAAGAAGCTCAGGAAACAATGATAAAATCCAACAAAGAGGGAAAGGCCCCTTGCACCATCCAACAAGCAAATAATGATATTGGTCTCCTGGAATTGCCGAGGAATGGATCACCCTTTAAAGAAAATGCCACAAGACACATTCTAGCAAAAGAAGATCCAGACATTCTTATGATTCAGTGTTGGCATTATGTTTCTGGTATGGTTATATGTTACAGATGTTGTACTTGATGGCAACACCCATGGCATGGCTCTCAATATGATGAGAATTAAGAA
>APFE030281231.1:0-10133 GCA_000404065.3 Pinus taeda | reverse complement strand
TTGACACCTAATCCTCACAATTGGGTGAATTTATGTAAATAATTAAATTAGGAATGTGAACAGTCATCAGGTGATGAATTGAGCAGTCACACCCTTTTGTATATAACAATAACATACCTGATGGAATAATATGAATCAGTTTTTCTGCCTAATGGAGTTACTGCCTAGCCTGACAAATTGATTGAGAAGGATGAGTTTATTCAAAAGTTGCAAGAGCCTAGAATGTTGAGATGGAGACATTTATTGTTGGGCTGCCAAGCTCACCTTCTTCCACACTTCATGATGTTGATTCTCAAAAACCTGATGTCGATGATCATGACCCATCACATGCCTTTGTTACACCCAGTTTTGTAAAACATACTATTGGTTTTGGGTCTCAATTGCTGAGAAAAATGGGATATACTGGAGGAATTGGGAAGAATGGATAGATAATTATTGTTCCTATTAACCACGCAATGCAGACATCAAGAGTAGGTCTTGGATACGATCTGGCTGTCACCTCATCACCTACATCCAACTTTGTTGAAACTCTAGATGTGTCATTTGTTGTCGCAGAAATTCAGACTGAGGTGCTGGAAAAAAAAAATACTGGTTGTGATAAACAAATCGATGACATGGTTTCTAATTTCATTCCAGATAACAAATTTGTTGCATCTAGCTTTGAGTCTAGAAAACAAAATACTAGAGCATGTCAACATTCTCATAAGCATAAGAAGGAATCACCTGAACATCAACACTCTTGGTCACATAATAGTCCTGCATTCAGATTGTTACAAAGGAGATGTGAGAGAATGAACCATGGACCAGTGCCAACCATCAATATTGTTTATGGATGGATTGATGGATGGTCATGGCATCATTTGAACTAATGTTTTCAAAATTCATATTAGCGTGTTGCATCAATTATGCGATCATATAAAGATCCTCTTGTTCATTGTTGAATGCCATTGTTCCCTTAGTTGTGTTTCAAGGTGAGGAATTTGTTGACACCAAAGGCTATTCATTCCCTCTCCTTCCACAGTTGTGTTTTAGAGGGGGAAATTAGATGGTGACACATAATGTTGTTTTTGTTGTGTTGAATGTTGTCATTTCTTGTGTTTGATCAGTGTGATGGCGGCAGTGTTCAGATAACTCCAAGAGTGCCATCGAAGCCAATAGATGTGTCCATGGAAGCCTTAAAACTATTGACATGTCCATTCCTGATGAAATCAAAGTAATCCCAAACTTCCCCTTCAGTTATAGGATATTAGACAGAAACTGCATAAACATCCTTGAAATTGCTATAATCAAAATCTTTTAAAAAACAACTGTCAATACCTTCATGTCAAGGGCACTTACCCGAATTGACATGGCTTTTGTTGCATCAGTCCTTTCATCGAGAAGAAAAGCGTTGGACATGAGCAAGCCGATGAGATTTGTGATCATCATTTCAAAAGTCAAAGAGTGGCTCCAACCTCTTGGGCAATCTCTGCCAAGTCAATTTTTTTTCTAACCCTTTGAGTTGTATTGACCTGACTAGTGAAAGCAATGGTTTGAAAAAATCCTCATTGTGTCTTGACAATTTGCATGGCCTTCCCAACTATTCTATTCATTCGGTGTATCTTTGCACCTTTAGAGGCAATTGCTAGTTTAAATTATTTTTTTATAAAGGAATGACTTATCTTCCTCATAGTAAAAAGTAGATTAAAATACTTTTACCACTATAACAAAACAAACAATTTGCACCAGATTTAGCACCATATTTTAGTGCATTTTTTTCTCAATTGGCATGCGTAGCCTGGCGCTAAATATGGATCTATTGTACAATTTTTAAAGTGTCCTTTATTGCACCAAAATTTGCATATTTTTTTATGCTAAATTTTGCATCATATTTTGCACCAAGATTAGCATTTGGTTTTCAATAGGTTTTACTTCTAGTTTTGTGCCATTTTTTGCTTCTAGTTTTGTGCCATTCTTTGCTTCTTGTTTTGTGTCATAATTTGCATCAAGTTTTACACCATCTTTTGCATGTGAGTTAATGCCTTTTTTTCATCCATTTTGTGCCAGTTTTTGCATCTAGTCTTATGCCATTTTTTGCTTCTAATTTTGCAATTATTTTTACATCTATTTTTGCGCTAGTTTTTCTGCCTTTTTTTACACCATTTTTTGCATCCAATTTTGCACCATATGTTAAATAAGATTTAGTGCCAAATTTTGCATCCATTTTTGCACCATTTTTGCATCCACTTTTGCATTTTATTTGTCTTTCTTTTTTGCATCCTATTTTGCACCATATTTTGCATCTAATTTTTCATCATTTGTTGCATCCAATTTAGCATCATTTTTAACACCATTTCTTTCATCCATTTTAGCATCATTTTTAACACCATTTATTTCATCCAATTTTTCATTCTTTTGAGCATATAAATTTGCATCCTATGTTGAGCCATGTGTTGCATCCACCTTTGCATCTCATTTTGTGTCTAATGTTACGTTCTATTTTGGGCCATTTTTTCGTCTACTTTTGAATTTGTTTTTGCACCAATTTTTGAATCATTTGTTGCACCTCATTTTTCATTCAATGTTGCATCTCAATTTGCATCCAAATTTGAACCATTTTTATGCCCATTTTTGCACCATTTTTTATGTCCAATTTTGCATCCTTTTTGGTGCCTAATTTTGCATCATTTTTGGCATCCAAATTTGCACCCTTTTTTCTGCCACATTTTGTGTCCACATTTGCATCTCATTTTTTACGTAGATTTTAGTTTAAATTTTCATCTAGTTATGCATAATTTTTGGCATCCTTGGTTTCACCCTTTTTTAGTCCCATTTACATCTTGTTTTGTGTCTTTTCTTACATCCTTTTTGCATGCAATTTTGCATCCTAATTTTACACCATTCTTTGCATCCTCATTTTTGTGTTTATTTTTGCATCCTTGTTTGCGCCCAATTTGGTATCCTTTTGTATGCCCTATTTTGTTCCCTTCTTTGTGTCTAGTGTTGCACCCTTTTTAAATTCTTTTTTAAAACCCTTTTTTTGGTCATTGTTTGCATATTGTTTTGATGGCTAGTTTAACATCCAATTCTACTCCCAGTTTTGCATCCATGGTTACATCAAATTTTGGCTTCTTTTTTAGAGTTTTACTTTTATTTCCATTTATGACCCACTTTATGGGTTCATTTTACTAATTTCAATTACATAGTGAAATATATTACAGTTTCTAAATATCATTTTCTGTAGGATTTAATGCATGGTTAGATGAACATAAAATCCTCTAAGTTTATCCTGGAAACCTAGGACAGGTTGATTAAGAGAAGGTTGTTCAAGGGCTCAGGATTATTAGTAGATCAAGATGTAGAGTATAGATTAAGAAAAAGAGAAGGAATTTGTGTGAGTCCTCACATGTAGGTCTTGTTGGAGTTTTTGGTGTAGCTGGGAAGCACTCCTAGCTAGCTCCAAAGCTTGGTTCTACACATAAGAGAGAGAACAAAGCACCCTTCACAACATAATATCTTGATAAGCAAAACTATAAACATAAATATTACTGAATAAATAAATATAAACAAAAATCCCATACATTCATTAGTTAAATAGAATAAGTAAAGGATGAATATCAGCATATGGAATGAAGAAAAACTTATCTATATTAAAGGAGTTGGAGGAAAGTTACAACCATCAGACGCAGTTGCAGTAGCACCTCCCCCAACTCCTAGCTCCAAAACTCTCCCTCTCAAAATAGATCTCAGCAGCGTGACAGCACAAGAATTTCCATCCTTTTCTCAATGGCCAAACCTCCAATATATAGGAAACTGAAGGCTATGAATATTTCCCAAATTCCTCATTAGTTCAATTTGGGCAAAGTATTTTGGGTGGATAATGTTTCCTCATATAAAAATAGCCTTTTCCTCTTTTTAGATGCTTTTGTGCTTAGGAAAAAGCTTCCCCATGCTTTATGGCTCTTTCCCACTTTTGTATGCTTTCATTTTTAGGAAAAAGTTAAAGATGAGGATAAAGATATCACATTCCACCATATGAATTTCTGAAAGTGAACAAGAGTGTCAAATTCTAGTTAACTCGAGATTTTTTCCTTGTCACTTAATGAGAATTTTGGTAACAAAATTTAGATGAAGGGGACAACTTTTTATAGACTATGATAACGTGGTCCTCATGGCACATAACTTGTATTATAGTCTTATATAGTCTAGGAAAAAGGGGTATTTCAACCAACAACATAGCATTCTCCATCAAGATGATGAGGAGGTATTTTCATGTATAACACATTTAAGAAGAAATCACAATTAAAATTGATGACTTAATATTTGTAAACAAATTTAAGGGTAATTGACAACATTCATCAAAAAGATAGTAGTATCCTCATATATAACAATTCTCCATCAAAAAATCATTGACAATTTTCAATGTACATATATCTCTACTAAATCAACACTTATCGCAAATATCATTTTTCCAAGGTAAATTCACAACATTACATCCAAAATAGTAATATCATCATACATAATGATTCTCCATAAAAAAGCTTTGACAGTTTTCAACACATATATAAAGTAACAAGATAATACTAATAATATCCTCATCATGTTTAATCAAATCAACTAATATTCAAATGTGTGATTATCATATCAAAACATTTCGTGAACACCATTATTCTAAGGTAAATTCACAATGTCCATAAAAGATAGTAATATCACCATACATAATAATTCTCCATCCAAATAATGTTGAAAATTTTCAATATATACATAAAATAACAAGATAAAAATGATAATATCATCATCATATTTAATCAAATCAACTAAAAGCCAATGTATGATTACAAAATAAAAATGTTTCATAGATATCATTATTCTAAGGTAAATTCAGAACATCCATAAAAAAATAGGAATCTCATCATATACAATAATTCTTCCTAGAAAATGTAAACAATTTTCAACATATTCATAAGGTAACAAGATAGTATTGGTAGTATCATAATCATTATTCGAATCAACTAAAATTCAAATGTATGATTACCATATTAAGAAATCCTAACTAAATATAAAAAATAACGAATGACTAGCTAGCACCACGGAAATCATAGTCAAGATGATCCTCATGATCATTTCCATGATCATTATCTTGGCCATCCTGATAATATCATCCACATAATCATCATGAATGCCATCGTCATCCTCATCATCATCATCTCTGATATATGATGTAATCTAAACATAGTCTATATCATCATCTTCGTGGTCATTACATGTAGAATCCTGGAAAAAAAATCAATATTACCTATTAGTACTAATTCTATAGCACAATGCATATTTTTATTACAATGCCAACCATAAAATTAGTAGGAGATAATAACATTTAATAGTACTAAAAAATAAAATGAAAATATGGTTTAAGATATATTGGAGATCCAATTGAGATTACACTTGTAATTCACATTAAGTAGTAGAAGCATTTTTTAATGCATAAGAAGTAGGTACCCATTTGTTCTTCATATTATATTGCGAATGTTTCTTATGATGTCCATGCACGATTGGTAAATTAAGAGTTACTGGAAGCTTTATTTCAAATTACAATTGTAATTCAGGTTAGAAATAGAAGAAATTTTTACAAAAAATATAATGTCACATGAAAAATTAAATTGTTTTTAATGAAAAATAAGTCACATACAATATGAATGCTACATGAAATATTGAGTTGTTTTTAATGCATGTACTTTACTCTATGATAAAATGGATCCTAATGTTCGTTCAAGAACAAATGCTCACAAATATTACTTCATTTTATCCATTATTCCTAGTGACAACAATGATTCCATTCAAATTGCTTCAAACTCCCTAAATATAATGTAAAAGAGAAAACTCCACGACCACGACCACAACTGCAATCCCCTCCCTTGTCTAGTACACCATCAGAGACAATGAAATTGGAGTTATGACCATGATAGCAATCCCTCCCTTGCCTCGTGTCCACCATCAGAGGCATTGAACTTGGAATTAAGAGTACTCATGTTTTCTTTGCTCTAATTAATCTCCAAGGAATCAAAACTTGATCAATATATCAAGGACTCCATCAAGGAATATATATATCACAAGCAAAGCTCAATAGGCTTTACCAAAAGAGTGTGAAATAGCATTGTTTTATGAATAACTCAAGTGAGTGGAATGACTGGTGGGAAACATTTACTAGGGAAAGGAAGATTTTTGGCTTGTCCTTATTTCTATTATTATTTTTTCTTCTTAGAATGGAGGGAAGTGTTTAAAAAAAGTTCTGGAAAATTATTTTATATTATATATATTTGCTTATGTTTGGTTTTTTTTTAATATATATTTAGTTTCAGTATTTTTTAAATTTTCTAAAAATATATTTTAGATTTTGGTATTTTTTTATAACAAAAATTATATTTTGTTTTTTTTTAAATGGATTTTAAACATTTCGTTCATGCTAAATTTGTGATTTTATGACAAAAGTTTAAATTATATATAAAAAGGTAACTTAATTTGTGTCATTGAGGTGGGTATTATACATCTCTTCCTTGCTAAGTTATAGAATGTGCTTGGGTTTTCTTAATGCAATAAAATTAATTTTGCTCTTCATTATATCTCGAGATGTTCAACTTGCACCTAATAAAACAATAAATTTAAAATAGGGTTTCCTCTGTCCTTTTTAGATCTTTGTCCCCATTAATCTTGGTATTAATAGATTAATTGTCTTATGGTGGCCTTGAGTGGTCACTCCCATTAGTTGCATGCATTTTAGTTTTCTATTAGCGACAATTCTTAGGCTTGATAACATGTTATTTAAATTATGAAAATGTGTTATTGTCCATATTATTATTAAATAATACTATTAACTATGTTGGTTTTGAGCATGGTTTAGAAAAAAGTTCCCAAAAGGTTTATAGATTGTATTTTATAATGTAATGATTCATTGCTTGATGAAATTGTTTTGGATATTTTTTTTTTTAATGATTCATTGATTGATGAAAATGTTATGGGTAATTTTTTTAGTATATTAACTTGTATATGATAAAGTCAAGAGTCTCCTCTTTTTGAGATTTTCATTGGTTAATTTCCTTAAGGCCATCAAGTTCACCATTCAATCCCAGGTTAAGGAAATATAAGAGTGATGACGTGGCATTGTCCAAGCACTTAAATCTTGAAACAGGTTTTTTTTAGTCATATTATACTTCCTTTCTGTGTAAATCTCCATGAAAATAGTCTCATGGAACATGAGGGGCCTCAATAGTAAAGGAAAAGAAAGACTCCTAAAAGAAAAATGGTATGAAAAGCACCCATAAATAATGTTGATATAAGAAATAAAAATATTAAGTGAGGTTCTACCTCATATAATTAGAAAATAGAGGGGGAAGTGCCAAGTAGTAGCGATTAATGCTTATAGATACATGGGTGGAATGACTATTATTTGGAATGATCAGGACATCAAGGTTACCGATATCTTTACCTCTTTTCACATTATGACAATACAATTTTAGTTAATTGACATCGAGGACTACTAACCATGTATCCAATGTATATGACTCCAATATCTCAAATGGAAAACCTCTATTTCTCAATTCTATTTCCAACACAAGTAATTTATCAAGTGTCTCGAGGAAAAGAAGGGATGAATCACAATTTTTACCAAGAGATTTTGTAAGCTATACCATCAAAGCCCTAAAGTAGTCTCCATTAAATTTCTCAAGCAATGAGTCTCCAACCCACATAGGTGGATCAATGAGATGCAATACATGTGTGTGTGTTGACTAACTTAATACATTGATCTAATAACTCCACAAACTTAAGTATTTCACTCAGTCACATAAATTGACCATAATGTGACATAAGTAAACCAAGAGTTGACATGAAACCCTTAGGAAAAAAATTCCCTAGGTCCTCAATTAGGTTCTTAAATGATGAAGTGAAAATGTCAGGGGAAAAGAGGACTTCATGATTAAACCATCATAAACATGTGATAAAGTGTGACTAGGAGTGTATATATTCATATGTTTTCCAAAGAGGGAGTGAATACATGAGTTACCATTCATTGGGCCTTATTTTTCTTTCTTTTGCCTTTTCTTATATATAAGACTTAGGGAATAAGGTTTTCATAAGTTTGGAACAACTTATAGATATAACATTTACATGAATTTTCACTTCAAACTTAGAGTTTAGACTTAGGTAAATCATTATAGTGTATATTTAATGATTTTGGCTTTCACTTTTTTATTTTATTTCATCACAAATGAAAAAAGGGGAAATATTTTGCTACAAATCTATGAATGCTTAATCATAAAGGAATGATGCAATTAAAACAAATTAATGATGTTCTTCTCTATGAAAATAATGGGTATTCTTGAGGAAAGCTTATGCTTGTGGATGTCTCCTTCCTGGTTGAGAGGGAGTGAGGGTGGACACCATATTATCCATGTGTCATGTACTATGGCTAGGACTAACCATTGTAAGCCTAGTAAAGACACCAGTAGGGAGAATGGTGGACTGGATAAACATCTGGGACCAATATTCTTTGAGAATTTGTACTTTGACTAGGGCTAACTGCTATAAGTCGGGCACATTAATCCAAGATAAGAATAGTCATGAGGATCGACATTTAATGGTGTTAAATATTATGACAATGGATTAGGAAATGATCATGTGAGGACATACTTGGTGAACATCCTAGTGGGGTAAGTACCTAGAGAGGCGGTGGTGTCCAAATTTATGCCTCCCAACATTGTGCTCTAATCTAATGGAGAGATAGAACTTGTTATTCAAGGACTTGCTATTTTGATAATGTTGGCTCTGATGATGTAAATCATCGTTGATGCTTATCAATCCGGATCCATTCTTATATGAATATCTCAACTTGAGAGTAATGTTTTGTCTCATTATGAATACCTCCCTAGTTTAGAGGGAGCGTCATCATCTTCATTATCGTCATCATCACCACCATCATCGTCATCATTATTGCAATCATTGCATTATCGTCATAATCACCATTCATTCCATCATCATCATCATCATTATGGACATTGTCATCAATTGTTCATAATTATAGGTGTCGTAAGAAATATCATCAACCCAAAAAATGTTACAAGTTCTCAAAAAGGGTTGTTGTGACACATCATATATGCAATAGAAATAACAAATTTATTTTTGAGAGATGATCGATGTTCATCATCAACAGTACCATTATAATTGTCATTATAATTTTCATCATCCTTATCATCATAATTAATGTAATTTATATAATCATTGTTGTCATCTTCATCATGAACATCATAACCATCATTCATGCCATTATTGTTGTTGATGATGACCAAGATGAAAATAATGGTAATGATGATCAGATGATGATGACTTGGAAGATGATGCCAAAGATAATGATTATGATTATGACCATGACAACATTTAGAAATTGGGAAGATTGGCCAAGGTCATTAACATCGTCATCATCATTGTCAATGTAACCCCCATCATTTTTATCACCATTGTCATTATCATAATAATCACAATTCATGCCATCATGATCATCTTCATTATCATAATTATTGACATTGTCATCAGTTGTTAATAATTGTCAATGTCATAAGAAATATCATTAATGCAAAAAATAGGATGAGTGTTGGAAAAGGATGCAAAAATGAATAAAAAAATGGGGCAACAATACACATAAAATTGGATGCAAAGTGGACACAACATAAGTAGATGAAAAACAAGACAGAAAAATTGACATAGAAGTGGATGAAAAAGTATATGCAGTAGTCGATGCAAAGTTGGACACAATATAAAATGCAAACATGGATGAAAAAGTGGAATAAAACATGGGTGCAATTGTAGGCATAAAACTTAGCATGAATTGTGGTGAAACATATGTGGATACAGCAATGAATGCAAAAAGGGACACAAGATTGGATGGAAAAAGGAAAAAAACTTGCATGCAAAGAGGGATGTAAACATGGACAAAACATGGGTGTAGGGGTGATTTTAGGGGCGAATGTTCACCCTTTGGCGAAATTAAAGGGTTTTAAATTTTTAGCAGGCGAATGTTTTGTATCATAGTACATTTTTACAAATCACCTCAAATAGTCCACCTTATTTTAAGGGAGAGGGTAAAAAAGGTAAATTTAGCCCTTGAA
>APFE030281223.1:0-91236 GCA_000404065.3 Pinus taeda | reverse complement strand
AATAATATGTTCATATTGAGTAGCAGCTGCATTATTTCCATAGCTTGAGTTTCTTGATCTCTTTTGAGGACAATGGCCGTCTTCTTGATCATCAGGAGCATCTCTTCTTCTTCTATCATTGAACCTGTTGTTGTTGTAGCCATGATTGAAGTTAGACCTTAGAGCATCTCTCTTTTCCGCGCAGTCTTGGGCATAGTGACCATGCTTGTGGCAATTGTAACATTCAACTTTTGATAATCCCCTTTTGAATCTTCTGTGGGAGTCATTGAATTCTGGAGCGGGCTTTCTTTAACTAGATGGTCTTCCTCTTCCTTTCCTCTTCTTTTCCTGTGTACTAAATGCAGAGGGCTCTCCTTCTTCATGCTTTTGAATCCTTCCTCTAGATATAATCCTGGTTTCTTCTTGAGTACACATGCCAACGAACTCATCAAATGTCTAGGACTTGTCATTGTTGCTTTTAGTAGTAATGAAGGTCTCCACAATAGGAGGAAGGCCTTGAAGAGTAATGGGTGCGAACTCTCTATCAAATATAGGTTCTCCAACAATCTGCAATTGATCCCTTAGTTGGGATATCCTCATGAAATATGATTTGACAATCTCCCCCTTGTTCATTTTGATGTCCTTGAGTTGATTCTTGAAGGAAAGAATGTGATTCAAATTGTTGACCTCCTACATCCCATCCATCTTATAATAGATATCCTTGGACTTCTTGAACTTTGCAATGTAGGTAAGCAAATGATCTCTCAAAGAATCTATAATGATTTTTTTGCTTTGATCTCACTTTTCTTGTACTTGGCCTTGACAGCAGCAAAAACATTCTCCGAAGGCTCAGGTACCTTTCCTTCCACATATTCCAAGGCATCATTTTCATCCAAGGTCACTTCCATCCTGATCTTCCAAGTACAAAGTTTGACGAGTCATTCAGCTTCTTTGAATCCTCGAAGTATGAGGTAGACACCCTGAACAAGTCAAATAGGTTCCTTCAACTTCTTCCAAATATGATTGCCTGTTCTTGTCTCCTTGGGCTTGTCTTCACGTTAGCTATGATACCATGTTAAATTTTCAGTGTTCTATGCTTGACACAATCACGTATCCAATTCTTCTTCAATTAGCAATCACTTTTCAAATAAATTCTATCTTCCAATGACAGTAAGCAATTGTAAATATTACAATAAATCCAATGCACAATAGAAGAGAACCAAGAGCAATAACAAGAGACACAAGATTTGGTCAAAGACTAGGGAAAACCCCCACATGGGGGAAAACCCTTTCAAAATTCTTCTTCTATTAGATTGTCATCAAATGTTCAACAAAAAGATACAATGTTCCAATTCATCAACAATGAGTCAAAGGTCAACAACTTTGACTATCCAATTTAACTAACCCATATCCAATGAGAGATGATGCCCTGATCAGTCCACAAGTCAATGTTCAAAGCTGCTCCAAAAAGGGTCGATCAACCTGCCAATAAATGCAGCTTTCCTTGCTGGTCAAACTTTAGTCAAAATAGTCCTCAAAAGTTTGGTCAAAGGAGAGAGAAAGTCTACGGTCAAAGTTCAGAATTTTTTGCTGTCAACTAAGGTCAAGGTCTGTGGTCAACCCAAGTCAAACTGCCCAGAAAAATTTGGCTTATTTATCAATCAATTCGGCCTTCCAAAATCGAATTTTTCCAAGTCAAATCAAAACATCAAGTAAAAGTTGGTCCACGGCTGGACAAACTGTCCCAATCAAAAAGTCAATGCAGAAATCAGAAAATGCTCACTTCCCTTCGTGTATGTGAGCTCAGGCCTCCTTATTTCAGACCTGTACGAACCAATCAAATGAAGAGAGAGAAGATGTGATAATGTGATGATGCTTCAAATTGATGTGACATGAGGTCTATTTATGTGTTAAAATTTCTGTTTTCCCACCCCGGTTTTCAGTTTCTCCTTATTTCTCCCATGTAGTTAAATGCCCTTTCCCATAACCATACATTCAACAAGCTGGAAAAAATAAATTTTGCTGAAAACACAAATTCTGGAAAATTTACAGAATGCTGGAAATTGCAGAAATAAAAATCAGCAGTAATAAACAGCCATAAAAACACATTAAAACAGCAAGAAAATTTCAGCAAAAAATTACAGCAAAATGATTTTTCAGCAAGCAAACTTATCCGTTTTCAGCCCAACGGACCACCTGGAAACTTGTCTTTCTGCTATTATGATTTTGCTGAAGAGCTGCCTGGTATGTGTGCCAAACTGCTGCCTCTTTCTCCTTCTTGTCCAGAAATCTCCCTTGCTCTCTTGCTCTCCTTCTCCCAATCTGCTCATGAAAGAATGAATGATCTTTTCCTCTTTTCCTCCTTTAATATAATTCCAAGTGACTTTTGGGTGATCCAAGTGACTTTTGGGTGATCTCTAAATCCAATGGCTGAAATAGATTTAGATCAATGGCTGAGATTAAATGCACATTTAAATCTCACTTTCTATTTTTTAATTCACCCACTTTAATAAAGACCCACTTAGTCATTTATTTCCAAAGTCACTTTTCCTTTCTAATTTTTCATTGACTTTATAAAAGTCACTTTAAAATTAGACTTAGTAACTTTATCACTTAAAGTCACTTTTAAATTAGATTTTAACTTTATAAAAATTATAAAGTCACTTTAGGAGAAAAATTAAAATCTTTTGGACACTTTTCCCTAGGCCAAAGATCAAAGCCTAAGGGAACCACCTGTCCTCCGATACCAAATTTTAACAAATTCGAGGCATAGGATATCAATTCTTTAATATAGATCGATTCAAGTCTCGATAATCTATGCATAATCTTAAGGATCCATCTTTTTTTTTCTGACAAAAATTACAGGAGCACCCCAAGGTGATATACTAGGTCGAATGTCCTATATCCAATAGTTCCTTCAATTGAATTTGTAATTCTTGAAGTTCTGGAGTTGTCATTCTATAAGGTGTTTTAGAGATTGGTTGAATACCAGGTTTCAATTCAATAGTGAGATCTAGCTCTCTTACAGGGGGTAATCCTGGTAGTTCCTTTGGAAATACATCCGGAAATTCGGCTAACACTGGATATTGTTCTAAGGATGGTCCTTTTTCTTTATTTACTTCTTGAATTACATATGCCTGACAACCTTTTCTTAAGAAACGCTTTTTTTTCATTTCTGATATGTAGCGTAAAGATACTTTTCTCTTAATTCCTTGAATTTGAATCGCTTCTCTTTCATCATTTATACCTAGAATTCTTTTCCCAAAACAGTCTACCCAAGCTTAATGAGCTTCTAGCCAATCCATACATATGACAAGATCATAAGTTCCTAAGGCTGTGACATAAACTTTCAATTTAGTCGAACAGACCCCTAGGTCAATTTTGCATTGGTCCACACTTAAGTCTACAGATTGGAGGTCTCATGAGGCCATTTCTACATGTCTGAAATCATTTTGTCTACGAGCTGCCAAGCCACATATGTTTAATGCATATGACAAAATGAAACTATCTGTGGTACCAGTATCAAATAAGATTTTGAGTTTTATACCATTAATAATACCTGAAGATTCCACTACAGTGGATTGATGTGCTGCTTGATCGTTGTTGACTAGAGCATGAATTCTATGATTGCCTTGGTTATTTGATATTGGTTCCTTTCCAGTCCTATGCACTATACTTGATGAAGCTTCTGGACAATCACGTTGAAAATGTGGTCCTCCACATCCTCAACATATAAATTGTGTTGGTCCTCTTGAATCAAGACGTGAATTTCTAGATAAAAAGCTTCGTCCTCTCATGTTGTTTCCTCTCGAATTTCTTCCTCTGTTAGCAGTGCCACGAGATTTCCATGGACTGGTGTTTGATGATTCAGCAGCTATTGTATTAACCGCCATGGAAGCTCTTGTTCCTACATTTCTTGAGGTAAATCTATTACCATAAGGTGGCCTTGAGTTACCTCCCCTGAAGAAATTTTAGGGAGTCTTTCCTGGAAATCCTGATTGTATAGGTTCTACTGGCCCTACATCCTTTTTGCTTCCTAGATGTTCTTCTGCATAACGGTCACATTCTACCGCCTCAGCTACTGATGAGGGTTTCCACATGCTCACCAAGGCCCTGATGCGAGGATTTAACCCAAATATGAAGCATTCACCCTGAGGTTCATCAGGATCTAAGTAGTGAATGTATTTTACAAGCTCCATAAACCTTATCTCATATTCCTCCACTGTTTTATTACCTTGAACTAATGTATGAAAGGCTGCGGCTTGTTGTTGTTGAAAATATGGAGGTAAATACTTCGCGCAGAATCTTTCCTCAAATAATTCCCAAGGGGCATTATCTGTCGTGAGGTGTAGTTGTTTTTCCAGATTTCCCCACCAAATCAAAGCACTTTCTTTTAATTGAAATACAACAATTTTTGTTTATGCAAAAGAAGAGTATTCTCTTAATTTAAAACATTTGTTCATTCCTTCCAACCATGCTTCAGCACGTTCTCCAGCTCGACCTACTAAAATTCTAGGAGTTTAATTTTCTAAAGCTCCCTAGAAATATCATCCTTTGATCTTTTATACTTAAATTTCTTTGATTCAGCTGAATTGGTTGCTAAGGGTTGAAATTCTTCTTTGGTCTTAGCCATGGTCGACCCTCTTAATGTTTCCAATAAGGCTTCCAATGAGTTCATTATCACAGTCAATTCCGGTGTTGGAGCTATTGGTGTTGATGATGGTATCGATGGAGACGATGATGATGGTGATGGAGATGGTGATGATGATGGTGGTGGCATTAGTGACGGTGATGTTGCCCGATCACGTCATCGTCGCTCATATGTCTTTACCATTGTAATGTTTTCTATATACATAATAAAATTTTATAAAAATTTGAGGTATACATTATGATTTAACATATAGTTTTTGCAATTTCACATTTATAAACGGGTATAGTTTTGCTATTTTTATCTGCTAGGCAGATCCTACTGGTACCGAGGTCAAGGAGGGTGGTCTTGCGACCTCCTTGTCCTAATGCAAGGTATTCTATCCTAATGCGTAATAATACTTATTTTAATGCATGGGTAAAAAAAAGTTATTTTTTTTCCACAATACGAAAATTTAATATATTTTATTTCATAAAATCAAATTTCCACCGCTTTTCCACCGAAATTAAGGCCTCTTAGATTACAAAACAATTCTCCACAAAATATCGCTAAAAAAACTAATTACTTTATACTTACTTTTATACTATGACTACTAACTTCCATTTGTAAAGCATATACTTATTTGGATGATAAGAAAACCGATTAGGAATACTTATTTCATATTTTTAGCGAGTCAATCATTGAAATGATTCAGAAGTGGCATCTGTCAACCACATGCAGTTGTGAACAATTCAATTTTAATGGCAAGTTGCAACTGCCCAGTGGCCACCTCAACAATAGTTGCCCACTTAACAAAAGCACAGTGTGCTGCATCCTTCTCTTTTTACCTCCACGGGTTTTAAAATCGAATATGAACTTGATTAGGTTCTTTCTCTACAGCGGCTAACTCTAAATCGTGAGTAGCATAGAGTTCTTCATGAGGTTTTAACTTTCTGGAAGCATATGCTATCACTCCTCTCTCCTGCATCAATACTGCACCCAACCCTTGTTTGGATGCATCAGTACATACCGTAAAATCTTTGTCCATATCAGGGACTCTTAGGATTGGTGCACTGGTGAGTAGTCTTTTGAGTTCAGAGAATGCTTTATTACATTCCTCAGTCCATTCATACTTAACACCTTTACGCTGAAGGGTTGTAATCGGCTTTGCAATTTTGGAGAATCCCTCCACAAATCTTCGGTAGTAACTGGCTAAACCCATAAAGCTTCATACTTCATGTACGTTTTTCAGTATTGGCCATTCCATGATTGCTTTTACCTTCTCAACGTCTACTGAAATCCCTTCACCTGATTTGATATGACATAAGTAATGAATCTTTTCTTGAAAGAACAAACATTTGAATAATTTTCCATATAATTGATGTTTTCTCAGGCAAGACAACACTATCCGTAAATGATCTTCATGCTCTTTCTCATTCTTGGAATATATGAGTGTGTCATCTAAAAAGACTTGTACAAATTGATCAAGATATTTGCGGAAAACACTATTCGTAAGATTCTTGAATACTGCTGGTGCATTTGTTAATCCAAATGGTACCACAGTAAATTCATAATGTCCAAAACGTGTCCGGAATGCAGTGTTATAAATATCACTTTCAGAAATCCTTGCCCTGATTGAAGATCAATTTTTGAAAAGGCAGCAGCTCCTTTCATTTGATCGAAAAGATCATAAATTCGAGGCATAGGATATTGATTCTTTACTGTAGCTCGATTCAAGTCTCAATAATCTATGCATAATCTTAAAGATCCATCTTTCTTCTTCACAAAAATTACAGGAGCGCCCCACGGTGATATACTGGGTCGAATATGTCCTATATCCAGTAGTTCCTTCAATTGAATTTGCAATTCTTGAAGTTTTGGAGTTGTCATTCTATAAGGCGTTTTAGAGATTGGATGGGTACCTGGTTTTAATTCAATAGTGAGATCCAGCTCTCTTACAGGAGGTAATCCTTGTAGTTCTTTTGGAAATACATCCAAAAATTCGGCTAACATCGGATACTGTCCTAAGGATGGTCCTTTTTCTTCGTTTACTTCTTGAATTACATAAGCCTAGCAACCTTTCCTTAAACAACTTCATTTTCATTGTTGATATGTAGCGTAAAGATACCTTTCTCTTAATTCCTTGAATTTGGATTGCTTTTCCTTCATCATTTATACCTAGAATTCTTTTTCCAGAACAGTCTACCCAAGCTTGATGAGCTGCTAAGCAATCCATACCTATGATAAGATCATAAGTTCCGAAGGCTGTGACATAAACTTTCAGTTTAGTCGTACAGACCCCTAAGTCAATTTTGCCTTGATCCACACTTAAGCCCACGGATTGGAGTTCTCCTGAGGCCATTTCCACCTGTTTGAAATCATTTTGTCTGCGAGCTGCCAACCCACATTTGTTTAATGCATATGACAAAATGAAACTATCTGTGGCACCAATATCAAATAAGATTTTGAGTTTTATACCATTAATAATACTTGAAGATTCCACTACAATGGATTGATGTGCTGCTTGGTCGTTGCTGATAATTGCATGAATTCTATGATTACCTTGATTATTTGATATTGGTTCCTTTCTGGTCCTATGCAATATATTTGACGAAGCTTCTGGACAATCACGTTGAAAATGTGGTCCTCCACATCCCCAACAATTAAGTTGCGTTGATCCTCTTGCATTAGGACGTGAATTTCTAGATAAAGAGTTTCGTCCTCTCATGTTGATTCCTCTCGAATTTCTTCCTCTACTGGCAGTTCCACGAGATGTCCATGGACTGGTGTTTGATGATTCCGTGGCTATAGTGTTTACTGCCATGGGAGCTCTTGTTCCTATATTTCTTGGGGTAAATCTGTTACCGTAAGGTGGCCTCTGGCTACCTCCTCTAAACAAATTTCGGGGAGTCTTTCCTGGAAATCCTGATTGTAAAGGTTCTGCTAGCCCTATATCTTTTTTGATTCCAAGGTGCTCTTCTACATAACGACCACATTCAACCGCCTCAGTTACTGATGATAGTTTCCACATGCTTACCAAGGCTCTGATGCTAGGATTTAACCCAAATATGAAGCTTCAGCTTGACGTTCATCAGAATCTAAGTAGTGAATGTATTTTACAAGCTCCATAAACCTTATCTCATACTCTTCCACTATTTTATTACCCTGTACTAAGGTATGGAAGGCTCTGGCTTGTTGTTGTTGAAAGTATGGAGGTAAATACTTTGCGCGGAATCTTTCCTCAAATAGTTCCCAAGGGACATTTTCCAATGTAAGGTGCAACTGCTTTTCTAGATTTCCCCACCAAATCAAGGCACTTTCCTTTAATTGAAATACAGCAATTTTTGTTTTTGTCGAAGAAAAATATTCTCTTAATCTAAAGCATCTGTTCGTTCCTTCTAACCATGCCTCAACGCGTTCACCTGCTCGACCTCCTAAAAATTCTAGGAGTTTAATTTTCTGAAGCTCCCTAGAAATATCTTCGTTTGTTTTTTTGTGCTCAAAATTCTTTGGTTCCGCTGAACTGGTAGCCAAAGGTTGAAATTCTTCTTTGGTCTTAGCCTTAGTTGATTCTTTTGATGTCTCCAATAAGGCTTCCAATGAGTTCATTATCACAGTCAACTCTGGTGCTGGAGCGATTGATGTTGATAATGGTCTTTGTGGTGACGATGGTGATGGTGGTGGCGATGGGGATGATGAAGGCGACGGTGGCGGCATTAATGACAGTGATGCTGCCCAATCACGTCGTCATCGCTCATATGTCTTTAACATTGTAATGTTTCCTGTGTACATAATAAAATTCTATAAAAAATTGAGGTAGACAATCGAATTTAACATATAATTTTCTTTTGCAATTTCACATTCATAAACGGGTATAGTTTTTGCTATTTTTATCTGCTAGGAAGATCTTACTGGTACCGAAGTCAAGGAGGGTGGTCTTGCGACCTCCTTGTCCTAATGCAGGGTATTCTATCCTAATATGAAATAATGCAGAAGGGTATGGCTATTAACGCCTAGGGTACATCATCCAAAAAGTAATGACTAAGTAACATTCGGAAAATTAAATATTTTAAATATTAATTATCTCGTTATAATGAACAACATCAACATCAATTACTTAAATGTATACTACTAGAATGTATATTATTAAATTATTATTATTATTTTTAAGGTCAAACTTGGTACCAATTTAAACAAAATATCATATATATTATTATTATTATTATTATTATTATTATTTTAATACAACAAAGTATTTACATTGCTTTATACTTCTTATCAAATTTTGATTTATAATTAATTAATGATATCATTTACTTTGAACTAGTCAAAATTTTATTCAATTTATATAAAACCAATTTACATTTCTTATTGTATATTAAACTTTTACAATCCATTCAATCACACATAGAATCATATAATGAAAATGAGGCACAAAAATTAAGATGGTGCTTATCATGGCACAACTCAAAATATAAATTAACAAAACTGCACATGCTCAAATTTTTATAGAAAAATGACTTATCCGCACGAGAACTAAAGTTTATTAACAACAAGCTTACTATGAATGCCTATTATTATGACATACCCTATGATGTATAAAATTGGAATTCGAATATCTTATTTACACTTGACAATATAAGATGTCTTAAAACAAGTTCAACCTTTGGTTGAGCGTTGGTTGCATAGGACATGATTGGTGTTTGTTGGCTTGATGTGTATGGTTGGTTGGTTAAGTGCTTGGCTTAGGGTTTGAAATAAAACCAATTTTTTTTCCTCTTATTGTATATTAAATTAGTTTACCTAAGATCGGAGAGCCATTTAGGATTCACTTGGTAGTGCATGGGTCCTCTACTCGAGCCTAGGGATCTGCTGTATCATATCATGGACCCATCGATATACACAAGGCTCATGAGAGCACATTTAAAAAAAAATAAAACACCATCAATGCCGAAACATGTGGGCTCTATCCGCACAGGTTCAATCCACGCACGGAGTGTTTGTAACCCTAACGCATTTCCCAGCCACATTCGAAAACATTAAAAATGAATCCTTGTGTCACATACTACACGGTATTTACTCTATCCACCCTCCACGTAGCCTTGATGCTGCCACCAAGACGAAAGGGCGAAGATTCGAGAACTTTGGAGAAGTTAGACCGAAGGTTCTTAGTTCGATTTATATCCGGAAATTCAACCAACTGTTACTAGGTTTCGCGCGTTCCACTTATTATAGATTCGGGTTATGGAAATGGATTTTTGTGCGATTGCTCGAGGTAGCTCACAACGCAGGAAAGATGGATCTCGTCCGACAGTTCTAGTCACGGCCGCTGCTGGGGAAAACTAGGTAGTAAACACGTTTTATCAATGGCTATCAGTTCTGAATGCAACTCCAAGTCATCTAAGGAGAGTTGTCAGCCATTTTCTCATCATCTTTGTGCATCCATTGTTGTGATAACACATCTCTGAGTCAGCGAGTTGATTTGAGGACAAGGCCTGGAAGAGAGGGCTATTCCAGGCATCTTTATCTTCTGAATGCAGCTCCAAGTCCTCACAGAGGCAGCCGCATTGCTTAAGGGCAGTTTTGGGTGGGGTTTTGGCTTGATTTTTATGAAATCTTTCTTCTACAGGTCAGCCGCAGCTAGGAGGAGCACCTACAGTTAGGCCGCAGGCCTAAAGTGACCTGTTCAGGAGGCCGAGGAGCAGCAGTAAGCTGCAGTTCAGGTATTGAGTGAACAGGGGGTTGTAGGGCAACGTTTTGAGACCTAGAAGGTGGCCCGAATGGCAGCAAAGGAGAGAGAACAGGTTTGGGAGAAGGCCACATTGTTTGGAAGGTCTGGAAGTGGAGAAAAGAGGACTATAGCAGGCTGCTAGCAAGCCCTAACCAGTGACCAGAATTGTAGAGAAAATTACCAGCCCTTGAGTTTGCAGAGGTATGAATTTGTGTAGTTTTGGATGCTAGTTTAATGGTAGTGCGTGGTTGGACAGAGATTGGCATCTTGACGATTGTTGAAGGGCAACGTGAAAGTACCCAAGTTGGAGCCCTACGTGAAGCACTTTGATGTTGATAGGGAGATTTACAGAGACGCCGATGCCATTTCTTGGTATATATATTTTCCTAAACACAACGCCTTTATTATGTATGAAGATCTGGCTAATTTCTGATTTTCCAATACCAATTTAAATGTGCAATTGTTAACAGTCGTAGGATTTCTTTTCTCGGTAAGATGCAGCGGCCATTAGTCTAAGCACTGAAACAATCCTCTATTTGCTCAACCAACCTAGTCCAATGACAATCTAAAAGCCGACAGTGAGCCTAAACATCACTAGATTTTGAATTATGCAATGTTTTTAAAATTGTTATTTTGCTAAGACAATTTTTTTTTTTTTTACAGTTATATACTTGCCATATAGATAATTTTTTTGAGAAACTGTTCTTCAATTTTGATTCTGGACCTCCTAAAGTTTTGTATTTTTAGAGGACTAACTTACTTTCTATAATTCGAATGCAGGCAAGGCAGGGCAGTGAAGAATTTACAAACAGTATTCAAGTCAAAATTCAGGAAAACGCAGGTGGGTGTAAGGCCTGTAAGGTCAAAGGGTTTCAACCTGCGTCTGATACCAAATGTAAAGACCAAAAACACATTTCCTGATTTATATCATGAACCTGTAAACAGATTTCCTGAGATTTTACAAAATAAATTAATAGCACTGTTGAGGTACCTACCTATGCCGCTGTGGTTGAAGATGCCTCCGGCTGCGCTGCTACAATTTCCAGAAGACCGATTGCACCCAGCCAAACTGAGCAGGACCTGGCTGCTCAATCCAATAAGCTTCTTAACAGAAGTCGACTGTTCCCCCGTGCCCAGAACCTAAGAACTATCAAGTTGTTCCTGTGGCTGAATCCCTTCCCTTCAGAATTCTTCCCTCTCGTTTTTGTGTCCCCTTTCCAAATCCATGCCCTGTGGTTTTATTCTCTTGTTTGGCGGTGGCCGCCTTCCATCTGGAACCACCGCTCAACCTGTTGATGACACGCCCTCTCTTACGTATCCCTTCTTTTCTCATTTCAAGTCGTGAATGAATACCTTTTATGTTTTTAAACCATATGATATTTTATTAATTATTCTTTTACTATAACCTATACATCGTATATACCACATATCATTAAAACATTATAAACGTTATTTTTAACACATCACATTGTTTTAGTATATATTTGTTTTAATATAACATTATAAACTTTATACTTGGATCCCCCTTTTTTTTAATTAATTACTTATATATATTTAACATTTATTTATTAATTTATTAATATTTAACATTTATTTCATTAATTTCAATAATTTATTAATATAATTTTATCAATTTAGTATAAAATACTAGTGCGGTGTATGCGACACATGCATATGTAGCTATCATATGCATGTACCGTACACCTGTTGTTATGCCTGCATTCTTTATATTTATAGATGGGTCGTTACATGAGGGGCAGTGAATACAGAAGCAGAGAGGCAGAGATAGCACCAAGAGGATCAACACAGTAGCCGGAGAGAGGGATGCAAAGCCATCCAAGGCTCACGCAGAGCCAGCGAGGAGCTACGCAGTGCCTCAGAGGGCCAGTGTGGGTGACACAGAGGGTCAGAGGGTTGACGCAGTGCCTCCAGAGGCTGACGCAAGCCAAGCCGGAGTGACGTTGGGCTAACACTGGGCCAGAGAGAGGTTGACGCAGTCCCCAGAGGCTGATGCTGGGGTTTCGTGGGGCAGATTGGGGCTGTGGGGCTATCGGAGTGTTTATCTAGGGTTTTAGCCAAAATATCTGCTTCTGAGTAGAGAGGTACTACTACCGAGATTTTTCTCTGTTGGGTGAGCCGAATTTGGCACCCAGATTTTATTCTGAAACTGCTTAATAAATCAAACCCTCAAATTGCTGCACCGGTTTTCCTGCATTGGGTTTTTTCGGGGACATTAGTCCAAAAACAATGGTGTCACTTGTGTGCTTCTTTCTATTTCTTTTAGTTGATGATCTGTAATGTATTGAGCATGCATTTGTATATATTTCTAGTATTTACATGGTAAATAACTTGTTAATTAACAGAACAAGTAGGTAGGAATAAATCAGTAAAGTACATGAAGGGTTTCTAACAGTTAGACTTAGAATCTTCAACAAACTAAAGCGTTACCAAACAAGAAGCTTGAGTATTTGAGAGACAAGCTTGGTTTGGTGGATATCTCTTCCCTAATTGAGAGGGAGTGATGTTGGATAGTTTTTGTCTTTATGGGTCAGGCACTAGACTAGGACTAACAATGGTAAGTCTTAGTGAAGGCCATAATGAAAGAATGGAGTCCAGAGGATTGGATAAGAATCTTAGATTGGAACTTCTTATGGATTGTAGAACTCAGGGTAAAACAAGTTGTTGACCAATACTCTTTGAGGATGAGGTCGGGATCGAAGATAAGAGTAGTTGAAGAGGACCAATATTCTTTGAGGATTCAAGATTGGAAATCCAAGGTAAGAATAGTCCTAAAAGGACATACCCGGTGAACATCCGGATGGGGTTTGTTCCTTAGAGGTAGTGTGGCAGTTCACATAAAGTCTCCCAGCATAATGCTCTCAAATAAGAATGAGCTAGTCTAGTCAAGGACTTCAATGACAATGCTAGTTATGATAAAGATGTTTGACAAAGATGGCTTATCAATCTAACTCTTCTTATGAGAATGCTTCAAGATTGAGATTCCTTATACCATGTAATGGGATTATGAATACCTCCCTAGTTAAGAGGGAGTGTTGAAAATCGTACTAGGTTTGGTCTTCATAATGACCTAATTGTAATCATGACATTGTATATTCTTTATAAAGAAAGAAAGAGAAATTATGTTTTATTTTGGAGTATAGGTTTCATACTCAAGTTTGAGTCAAAAGCATGTTCTTCGTGCTTTTAGGTTTTCTAGGTCTTTCTAGGATAACGAATAATATAGGTCATGTATCATAGTCCCATTTGGATTCATTGTGACAAAGGAATATATTTATTTTGTCAAAAAAAAGCCATGTATTTCTCCAAGACTACGTCGGCCCAAAGTTAAGGACAAGTCGTCCTAAAAGGAGGGCTATTTGACCCCTCAAGGAGGCTATAAATACAAGGAGCTTGACTTCATTTGGGACACTCATCCAAGACAAGTTCGATCTGCAATACAGAAGGAGAAGTAGAGCTAGAACGACGAAGAAAGGAAGGAAGAATCAAAGTTTCTTGGGCTACATCTCTCTCTCTCTATCCACACTTCGAAGTTAGGGTTTTTGGGAAGCTGTAGTTGCAAGAGGCTAAAACTGCAAGGACAAAATTCTGAGTAGTTGCAGGGCCGAAATTCTGGACGGAGTCGCAGTAGGTCAAAGTTTGGAAGTTGCCTTGAAGAAAACTTTGCAGAGGGGTTGACTTGGTGCTTGGGAGAATTTTGGGGGTTTTGGTCTTTGAGTCTTGGAAGTCTCTTTGTGAACAGATTCTATAAGAAGAGAAGGTTTTCCGCTTGGAGGGATTTTGCCTTGGCTTGGAGCCTGTATCTTGTGTACTTTGTCTTGTTGCGATCTCCATTGTTTTTGGTAACTGCTTGATGAACAAGATATAATAAAATAATAAAAGGCCAACACACATCACAAGTAATTCTCAAATCAAGGAAAATCTATATAATCTCTAAGTCTCCTGATTTTCCAACATAGTTAACCCTCCAAAAGAAAAATACATTTGAGGGTAGGGGACATAAAGGTTCACCTCAACGGTATCTTGTGTTTAAAAAAAATGTAATTTTTGGAAAATTTGTGTTTATGGAAGAAGACTTGTAAAAGGATAGATGTTAAATTATGGTATGTTCTATGCTTAAGAGCAATTTACTTCAAGTTTTCTTATTAGCCCAATATCAATTTCCAGAATTGCAATCACATCATCATGATAGTAAAATGCAGATGGAACATAAATGTAAACAATAGAAGACAAGCCAAGACAAGAGACACAAGATGTGGCACCGGCCATGGACAAACCCCAATGCAGGGAAACCCTTGATCAATTCTTCTTATATTCTTCAATAATTTAGCAGAGAGAGAGATAGTACAATTACACAATTCTGTAAATTTATGACAACAGCGACTAAACCCTAACCAACAAAATCAAAGCTGGTCAAACAAGTCAGAAATGACCTCAAGTCAACCTCGGTCAACTCGTCCTCCAACAGCAATGATAGGCAGCACAAAACAGTCCAAGAATGATCGTCAAACAATAGTCAACGCATGTGCAGATCTGCGGTCAACCTTCAACAGTCAATGTTGGTCAAATGTATGGTCAAACAGGTCAACGCTTTGCCGTCTAGAACTGTGGCTTGCTTGGAAGAGACTCCCCACACTAATCCTTAGTCAAAGACACCTCCTTGCTGATCAACACAGTCAAAGTTCAGCCCTGCTGCTCCACAGTCAACCCAAAGTCAATGCTGCCCTAGATCAGACCTACGTCCTTCCTTCTTCCCAAGTGAGAGTGACCTGCTCCTCCTACGCATACCCAATCAGACTAGGAAAGAGAAGAATGAGGTGTTGAGATGATGGAAATAATGCCACAAGGTCTCCTTTTATATGCCACATTGAGGATAAGTTGGGGGTGTAAAACATTGTTTTGCTTGCTGGCCGACCTTGACAAATTGTCAAGAAATACAAATAAATTCATATCTCCATGAATGCATGTCGGAATCGGATGATCGTTAGATCAATCCTACACCTCTCGATGAGAGGAATCCAAGAAAAATATCAGCTGCCATAAATAAGGTGACCCAAATGGAGTTTGGCCCTAGTTGCCAATTTTAACACTCCCTCTCAAGTAAGGAGAACTCCATCTGCTAATCCATTTGTCTGTCACTACTATCTCTGCCATCAAATGCATTGCTCTGCTCTATTGTGCTCTGCTGAACTATGAAGAAGAAGAAGTGATCGAGAATGTATCATACCATCCTCTACTGACCTGAAGTCAATCCTAGATAAAAGAGTGTCTAATAGCACTCTTACTGACCCGAAATTAGTTCCAAAAGAGAGTGAGTTACATCACTCTTACTGACCCGAAGTCAGTTCCAAATAACGAGAGTGTGTCATACCACTCTTATTGACCCGAAGTCAATTCCAATTGATCCAAGATCAACGTCATCCTACCATAGGGAGTATGGTAGATACACGATGCGTCCATCAGTACTACTATGGTCCCTAACTCATTTCCCTACTCATTGGCCTTATGAGACGTACTTCCCATGAGTCCCAAACTGCATGGGTAGGATGTCTCAGCAGGAGAAGGATGAACTACTCATCCTGCCTACATGTCGCCACGGGGTATCACAGGGGAAGGTTGATCCATTCACCCTGTAAATAGAAAACCACTAGGGGAAGGCTAAACCACTCACCCTATGGTTTCTCATCACTCCAAGAAGTACCCCAAGCCCCCTAGAGCTCCCAGAGCTCAATGTATGTATCATACAGGACCCTCATAAGAGGGTCTCTCCTCGACTCCTAGTCGTTCTCGAAAAGTCAAGAATTTGACCTTTCCCAAGGGCTTCGTCAAAATGTCGGTGACCTGCCCATCAGTCCCAATATGATGGAGCCTTATTGCTCCTCATTGTACCATATCCCGGATAAAGTGGTACCTCATATCGATGTGCTTGGAGAGATCATGAAATACGAGATTCTCTGACAAACGAATCCCACTTTGGTTGTCGCAAAGGATCATGGTAGTATCCAACGTATGACCAAATAGCTCACTAAAGAGCTTTTGCAACCAGACAACTTCACACGAGGCCATACTTGCAGCAATGTATTCGGCCTCAGCGGTGCTTAAAGCCATCGAATTTTGTTTCCTACTCATCCAGGATATTGAAGCAAAACCCAAAGAGAAACAACACGTGGAAGTGCTCTTTCAATCCACCACACTGCCTGCCCAATCAGCGTCGAAATAACCATGCAGCCTCACATCTCTCGCAGTGTATCAGTCCATGAGTGATTGTTCCCCGAAGATATCTCAGAAGATTCTTGGCACCAATCCAATGTGAGTGATGAGTCTCAACCATATATTGGTTCAACGTGTTGACTGCAAAACATATATCCGGACGGGAGTTCACCAAGAACATCAATGCTCCTATGAGTTGATGATACTTAGAAGCATTTCCCAATGCGGGTCCGGCAGCACTACCGCATAACTTCTTGAAGTTAAGCTCCATCAAGGTAGTCACGGGCTTGCAGTCCGCCATACCAAATCTCTCCAATATCTTCACCACGTATTTTCCTTGAGATAGGAAAATTTCTCCTGGCTTTTGCCAGACCTCTAGCCCTAGGAAATAGTGCATCAGTCCTAGGTCCTTCATCTCAAATTCAAAAGCCAACTCCCTCTTACATTTGTGAATGAGAGGGTCTGCACTTGTCAGAAAGAGGTCGTCAACATACAACACCAGTATGAGAGGCCTATCATCTTCAACCTTAAAGTAAAGGTTCGGATCGGCTTCACTCCTAGTGAATCCCAGCTTCATCAGATAGCTATCAATCCTCTCATACCAAGCTCAGGGTGCTTGCTTCAGCCCATAGAGAGCTTTCTTCAACCGACATACATGAGATTCCCAATTATAAATCTCAAACCCCTTGGGTTGTTCCACATAAACTTGTGGGTCAGTTGGAGGTACACCAAATTGATCAGTCATTTTGATTTTCTGGAGCGGGGTTTGCTGAGAGAATCGAACCAATGATTTGTTGCAGCGAGGGGCAGTTCGGCACAAGGCTGAAAATATATAACAGAGAGGCAGAGATAGTGCCAGAGAGACAGCGCAGAGCCTGGGAAGGTTGACGCAGAGGTAGATGGGACTTACGTAGAGGCTAAGGAGGCTAGCGTGAGTGACACAGAGGGCTGACACAGAGAGCCAAGTGGCTGATGCAAAGGCAGCAGTAGCTGCATTGAGGCTAGCAGATCTGACGCAAGGCCAAGAGGCAGCGTTGGGTGATTTTCGTGGGGCAGACTGAGTGCTAGTGAGCTAACACAGAGCCGAAGGAGGGTGACACAGTTTCTAGTGGGTGACGCAGTTCCAGAGGGAAGCTTGGAGCAGCTTTCGTTGTCCAGCTAAGGAACAGTCACTATGAGGCTCATCATTCGGCTGATCAGCCGGAATATCTATCTCCGAAGAGAGGTAATACTGTAGAGGGCATTCTCTGTTGGGTGAGCCATTTCTGGCACCCTAGATGTATTTAGAAACTACATAATAATAAAACCCTCATATTTGTTGCATCAGTTTTCCCGCATTGGGTTTTTCCGGGGACGATTGTCCAAAAATAACAGTGTCCCTTATGTGTTTGTCTCAATTATTTCAGTTGTTGATCTGTATGTGTTAAGGCTGCATTTGTGTTTATTTTCAATATTTACATTTATAGATAACTTGTTAATGAATAGAACAAGTAGGAGAAAATAAACCAGATAATGCAATAGAGATTTTTGACGTGTCAGACTTAGAAATTTCAACGCGTAGGCCTCTGCCTGCCTCTCTGATGCTATTGTTTCCTCTCTGCCACGTACTATTTTCCTCGGAACTCCTTTCTGATCCAAATCTCTGCTTCTGCCCCTCTCACTGCAACTCAGATCACTTGTTCGATTTTCTCAGCAAACCTCGCCCCAGAAAAATCGAATTGATTGATCACTTGGTGTATCTCTGACTAACCCTCAAGCCTCCTCTTATACGTTTCTTGTTGATGAATCAATGACTGAGATTAAGTCCCTAATCAACGACTAAGATTAAAACAGACTTGATCCTCGTCTCTTAGAAGCTTCTCACACATATTTTTATTAATACCCATTAATATTTTTTATTGTCCTAAGTTTAGACTTACGAACCTCATTAAAAGATATTAATTATTTTAATAACTCCCAATCTGGGTGGAATTTCTCCAAACGATTTATGGGTCTTGGAGATCTTATGTATTCTAGCCCCTCCACAAAATTTCGGAGCTAGAACACATCCAATGCTACCCAAAATCAACACTCCCCTTAGCGAGGAATGTGCTCTAGCAATACTTCCCAATAGAAGCATCACACTGATCCACGACATTGGTCCTTTGTGCTGATGATGCTTGTCCTGCTACCCTTCATCCACTACATAGCTGCATCCTGTACTGCTGCCCATGACACTGCCACTGTCACTGCTACATCTGTACTGCATCTCCCTCTCAATATGCTGTAGCATGCTGCCCATAGCACCACCACCACTAACTACTGCACTGCAACTTAGTTGCTGGGAAGTAAGCAACTGAAAAAGTCACCCAAAAGTTGACATGTTGGCCAGTCTAGATACCACATGTTGTTGAAGCTACCTCTGTTGCTAATTTGTGTTGACCCTCTGATGCTACTGCGTTGTTGTTGTATCTTCTATGTGCCTCTCGCACTGCTCCAACCACCACTACACTGCTTCAAATTCTGGCACTCTTGCTCTGCCACTGTTGCTCCATCATCCCTCGCACCAACTGACTCTCATCATTCCACTACTGTCATTAAGGGCTCTCTTAGCCATATGTGATCCAAGAGTTTGGGCACCTCAAGGATCTTGCCCCTGTGTAGTCCTCCCGACTATAGCTAGATGTCGCCCCACCTCTTCTCTAGAGGTGCATGAGCACTCATGGTGAAATCGTCATCCTCGCCTTCTCCGTCATCTAATGCTGGAGCAGCCTTCGAGTCAGACTTCTCTTCCTTAACCTTCTTGCGAGGACACTGTGCGGTGAAATGTCCCAATTCCCCACACCAGAAGCATCTAACTTTGGTTATGTCTTTCTTTTTCCTCTTTTGCTGCCCTGGTTGTCCCACTTCCCGATCCTCTTTTGTTGCTTCTCAGCAACCTGGATCTAGATTTCTTTGGCAAGAAATCCGTTAAGGTAGTGACTCCCTCTACCTCGGTTTTGTCTCCACAAACATTGTTCTGCAACAACAGCAACAGCTTCCCACCACCACCACAGATCGAATCTACACTACTCCTTCAGCCCTGGCAACCAACTGATCGGAGACCCTCAAGGTCTGTGGTAGCCCAGAGAGCTGACGCAGTCACTGCGTCAGCTCCTCTTGGCTACTGCATCTCCTCCTCCTGGCTCAGAAAGCTGACGCAAGCACTGTGTGAGCCTCTGCGTTACTCCTTCAGTTGCTCCTCTGGCTCTGAAACAGCGCTATCACTCGGGACAGTTGCCTCTTTGCAGCAAATTTGTTGAATCTCCTGGTTGATGTCTTCAATGTTCTATGATCTGCAATGCTCTGATACCATGTGAAAATTTTTGAATCTTTACAAACAGAAATCCTACTGCGGTCACTGGTTTATCATCTCCTAGTTGTTATTTCATTCAACAAGTTATTTAAGTATAAACAATGATGAAAAACACAACTGCAAACAACACTGGCATATAGATCATAAACTGAAACAATATATGAGACAAACACAAAAGGGGCACCGTTATTTTTGGACAACATGTCCCCGGTAAAACCCAATGTGGGAAAACCGATGCAACAGATAGAGGGTTTGTATTATTAAGCAAGCAGAATCTAAGTACAACAAGTTGCCTCTCACACCGGCTAACCTTTCACAGAAATCACAGCAACAAGAAATACATACGAGGGTTTACCTTGTTCCTCAAGTCACAGCAGATCCAATGAGCGATCTAGCTCCTCCAGGCAAATACTGCGAAGTCCCTACGCAATCACTGTGTGGGTCGGCGTCTTGCCTTTAGAAGACTGCGTCACCCCTTTTGCTAGATCGATTTGCTGGAGGAAGATTGTTGTTCAGCCCTCCCGACTTAGAACCTCGCTTCTACAGCAAAATCTCGGACTTCTGACGAATACTCTGCACTGCCACCGCAAGAGACCCTCCTGGCCTGCGTGAGCCCCTCCTGGGCTATGTAGGCCTCTCCGTTGCCTCTTTGCCACGTACTCTTTGCCTCAGAACTCCTTTCCGATCCAAATCTCTGCTTCAGCCCCTCTCACTGCAACTCAGATCACTTGTTCAATTTTCTTAGCAAACCTCGCCCCAAAAAAATCGAACTAATTGATCACTTGGTGTATCTCCAACTGACCCTCAAGCCTCCTCTTATACTTTCCCTATTGATGAATCAAAGGCCAAGATTAAGTCCCTAATCAACGACTAAGATTAAAACAAACTTGATCCTCGTCTCTTAGAAGCTATTCACTCATATTTTTATTAATACCCATTAATATTTTTATTTTCCTAAGTTTAGACTTACGAACCCCATTAAAAATATTAATTATTTTAATAACTCCCAAACCAAGTGGGATTTCTCCAAACAATTTCTGGGTCTTGGAGATCTTATGTATTCTAGCCCCTCCACAAAATTTGCAGCTAGAGCACATCCGACGCTACCCAATATCAACAGTTACTTCTACTTAATTAAATCATACAAGTTATTTATTGTCTTCTACGGTAAATTCTGAAGTAAATACATTTGTAGCCTTCACTTAATCAATATATTTGGGGAAACAAATTACTGAGCAAGAAAGAACAATGCAACACATAGGACATAGTTATTTTTGGAGAAATAGTCTCTGGGAAAACCCAATGTGGGAAAACCAGTGCAGCAGATGAGGGCTTTATTAATCTTCAGTAGCAATTGCTTTTACAAGGAATGATTTTACAGAGAAACTGAAAGAAAACACCTGGGACTTTCCCTCTGAGACCATCTGACACTTTGGAGACCCTGCTCCCACTTTTGCGTCACCCCTGCGTCACTCTATTTAACCCAGCGTGGCTCTGAGTCTCTTTGCGTCAGCCTACGTAGGCTTTGCGTCTCTCCTCTGGACTGCATCTCTCTTTCTGCGTTGTCTTTCACTGCCCCTGGATCACCTCCTCCTCAATCACTGCCTGCTACTAAAGCCCTCCTCTTCCTCCACCCTACAACTCCCTCTGAAATCGATCTCCTCTTCCTTGAAAATCGAATTTCCTTGAGATACTGAGTATCTGCTGGTGTGTCTCCAAATGACCCTCAAGTCTTCTCTTATACTTTTCTTGTTGATGAATCAACGGCCGAGATTAAGTCCCTAATCAACGGCTAAGATTAAACACACTTGATCCTCGTCTCTTAGAAGCTTCTCATCCTTATCTTTAGACTTATGAACCCATTAAAAATATTAATTATTTTAATAACTCCTCGTCCAGATGGAATTTCTCAAAACGATTTCTAGGTCTCGGAGATCTCATGTGCCTTAGCCTCTCCTCCAAATTTCAAAGGCTAGGGCGCGTCAAATGCTACCAAAAATCAACACTCTGTTCTTGAGAGACCCTTGGCTTACAAGTTTATTATAGTCATCAACCAGAGCTTTCTACCTTCTAATCTTATTGAGAAAAATATACAAAAAGGAACCTTTATGAAGCCATACCTTATTCATTTTTAAATGCATTTGCTTGATCTGCTTCCACACAATATTGTCACTGAGTTTGGCTTGGTGTTTAGGTCAACTTAACTTGTTGACAGGTCGTATATATATATATATATATATCTTCCTCAAATACCCTCACACAAACAATACTCCTCTGTAGCACTTCTGAATTTCAAGACCTTCAGAATTTTGATGCTATTTAGGGTGACTTAATCCGCAGATATTTTATCCTCAACCAGACTTTACTGAAGTTACCCCAGCCACAGGTCTGAAAAGAAATAGAACTCAGCATGAGGCTGCAAAGGTCTGGAATGTAGGTCTGCTTGCTTCAGACTTGGAGGGCTGAGAAGAACCTACTTTGTAACACCAACGAACCCAAGTTAAATATAAAATTTTAGAAGTGCCTCTCATCCTTTCTCACAGGCTAATGGTTGAAACAAATTTCACAGAACCAAGGCCTTTGTGATCTGAAAGGAGATCCGAACTATAGAAGCTTCTTCACTGGCCTTGGTATGATCCTCCACTGGCATTTTAAAGCATAAACGAGCTTCAGATATAATTGTCGACCAAAATTTGAATATACTGCTTCACAAATTTCTTTCAAGAAGAAAAGGTTGAAATTGTCTTCTTTTAGTAGAGCAACGAATTCCCAAATGCAAAGACAAATAGAAGATGCAAACCCTTAATGAACCCACTTGTCTGATCCAGCATTCACCTTAGGGTCGAAAGAATATGTTCAGAGCATTAAATAATTCAAGAGAATCATTTGATTCATGCTTTTAGAAGGTGAGATCAATGCTACTTTATAGTTTTTCATTTGGATAGAAAGGGCTCCAATAGGTGAGCCGTTGGAGAATTTTGAGGACAGTAAAACCCTTTTTTTTAAATTATATTTTATTTAATTAAAACCCAAGGATAAGGTGGTTTATCTTTTTTGGAGTTAAACTTTAGTGGCTTTAATGCTTAAATTAAATTATGAAACCCATTGTATTAGAGGTAAACATTGGTGCCTTAATTATTTTTTTTAATTAAACTATAAAACCCTCAAGGACTTGATTGTGGTAAGGATCAATCACAATCTTGCCTAAAGATAGTTTGTCACATCAGCTATATGTTTGGGAGTGTTGGGGTTTTTTCCCAAGAGTGGGATTAGTGAACTTCAAATTGGGATAACTCACAAACCATGAGGCCTCTCATGGCATGCCACATAGCACCGGAAACTGCTCGACCAGGATAATCCAATAAGGATAGTCCCCACTCAAATAATCATGAATTTCAATGTCATTTTAGCCGACAAAAGGTGGGGCATCTAGAATTTTGACATCAATGGTAGGTGTTTAGTCAAAGTCAAACTCCAGGGTTGACATCAATTACAACACCTTTCAACATTTTCTTCATTGTGAACTTTCTCTCTTGGCCACACGTGTGACGAGAAAAGGCGAGTTTGACTATTTTTGATTGGGCTTCTTGACCGAGATTTGATCAGGTTGTTTTGACCTAGTTTTGACCTACATCGACTAAGCCGCATTACCTCAGATTTGACCACAGTTGTCCAAGGGTTTAACCACAGACTTGACTGAAGTCCACACGTGCGGATTTTACCTCAGATATGCCAGCCGCAGGGCCACACATGCAGGTTGACCATAGGGCTGAAGTTGACCGCAAGTAGCAGTTTGGCCAAATGTTAATTTTGACTGGTTTTGACCAGTAACGGCTTACTGAAGATTGACCAGGTTTGACTGGTATTTTTGACTTGGATATTGGCACAGATTTCTAGACAAATTGGATTTGTAAACCTTGCTTAAGAATAATTTCTTCTAAAAGAAAAGTTGTTGGGTTTTCTCCCAAGGTTGGGTTTCCCAGGGTAAAAATATTGTCTCTATTGTGCATGGATGTCTTTCTATGATCTTTATTGTTTCCACTGCACTTACTGTTGAGAATTTCCGTGTATAATTGCTGAATGATATCAGTGGCATGTGATAAATTGTTTAAAGATCATTAAGTAGTAATTATCAGAACAGAAAATTGTTTTCTACTGCACACCTTGTAGAAAATTGAACATTTTGCATGTTGTAACTCCTTGGTTGAGCTAGGGTTTTTATTGTTTTCCCTAGCTAGATTTTTCAAGAGCTAAATGGTTTGTATTAGTCTTGAGGACTATGGTATGTACTTGAACTTCATCTTCAGCATATCATTGATGTTTTCATATGTCAAAACTTGTCAATTTCCAGATTTGAATTTCAGTTATATGTTCTTCATGTATTATTACTTACAGCTATTTATGTCTTGATGATTTGGCATAAGTAGAAGGGCAACTTTTTAAGTGGTTTGACATCATCATTGAAGAATCTAGGGGCTGTTTTACTGCTGCTATATCTACTGTTTTGCTGCTGTTATAACTACTGCAAATCTGATTTTCAGATCCGGTTTGTGTTCGAAATGTTGCCCTAAAGGGCTAAAACTTAACAAGATAGTTTGGTATCTTTACTCCTTGAATTGCCTAGAAGGGCTGTTAGAAAGTGAAATATTGTACTCTTTCGACTACTGTTTTATTATCTATTTCATAACACTCTTTAAACTAAAAATGCACAGTGCCCAAATCTGGAAAACCTATAGTCAAAGAGATGAAATTTCTGTTTTGGATTAAAAATATGAGAAAGCAATTTTTGCATAGGAAAATTCTACATATATCACATTAAAAAGTTCAAAATTAAAGTTATTATTGTTCTCATTCAAACAAGACAGTTCTTGACTGAACACAACTTGCAAGAGTAATACACTCACATTATACATAGGATTTGATATTTCAACAGTCAGCAGTGGATTATAGGATTCACTAATACCACTAACATTAAAAATGCAGCGTTAATGGCATTATATTCATGCTGAAACACATTTTAATACTAATAGACATGCTTCTTTTACATCAAAGAAAAACTGAAATATCAGATCTTCCCCACAATGTCTGGAGATGCAATCCAGCAATTGTAGAACATACCTCCAAGTGGATACTTGTCAAACCAGGCCATCCAGATGCAATTATATGTTGAGCACCTGCCAGGTATCAACAATTGGCCTTATTTCAATAGCAAGTTCACATTTCTGTAAAGCAATTGATTCCTGTTGATTGCTTGATGAAAAGCCAAAAGTTAAAAACAGTGTTCTTCCTCAGGCTTGATCCAATAAAAGCAAATCATCACCTGATGTTAGAAGCTTGCAACCTGTAAGTGAAAGCTGAGAGAGACTTCTAAAGTTTTGAGTTAGGATAGTTAAGTCATCGTCTGTCATCCATGGTGCCACCCTGTCTAGTTTTAGAGATTTCAAATTGTAGGCATTAACACTCAGACAATGTGGTGTTATTTCTCCCAAGCAGTGCTGAAGCTCTAAAGTATGTAAATATCTTAATTTTTGCAGGGCATTCACTATACCCTCATCAGAAACCACCTGTAAGAAAAAATGTCACACTGACAGTTATAAGCAATAGCATTGGAGCAAAGTGTCCCAAGTATTCAAATTTTGGCTATATCTAAGAAGAGAGATGATATTGGGATCAAAATTCCTGAGTATCCTACTTTTATACCTGAAAGCAGACAGAGATGCACTCTAGTGAAGGACATATCTCAGGCAGCAACATCCATGCTTGTGAACTCAAAGATCCACCAAGGCCCACTGTCAGGCTCTTTAAAGATCTCAGTGCTGGCCTCAAAGTTTCTAGAAAGAACCCGGATAACCCCCACCCAATTGACAATTCCTGTAAACTTGTTATCCCACTTAGTGCTTGAAACAGACCACCATTTCCAAGAAATGACTGTGGGTCATCTACTTCTGGCCAATCAGAATAACTAGATAATAGTTTACAACCCCTTACTTTCAGAACTTTCAAGCCAGTGTTCCTTGCAATAATATAGGCCAAAGCTCGTCCAGACACCTACAGTAAGCAGAAAAAAATGTCTGAGTTTTTCTTAAAACCATAATATCAATATACATGCCTATCAATGGAGAAGAAATTTCTCGTTAATTGTCATTTTTTATAGTAGCCATATCCCAATTTACAATAGATGTACACGGGTTTTAATTATACCATAGCATTTGAATCCACCAATTGCCTAACTGCATGTCAGTCTAATCCAACATGGTGTGCTCAAAGATAACACATTTAGATATGTCATGCAAAGCCTTTGGCAACCCTCCCACTTACTTCTCAAGCAAAGTCATTAGGGCAAGAAACATGAAATTTTTTTCACTAATTGGATGAAGAGGAAAATTCAAAAATCTAAGTTGCACAAGTTTCCAGTACGTGGGTACTTTGGGTACATGGGAACAAGTATCCGGTACGGCTAGAAGCTTTGCCCAAATTTACAGCAAATGTCAAGTTGGGAGTGGCAATAATGAATATATAAAATTAAATTTAATATTTTATATAATAATAATAAAGATAAAGATTAAATGTGCATACCAAATTGAATTTTTAAATGATTCAAGACACAACCATAAAAAGTTAAAACCAAAACTAAAACCCACCCAAATCATATTGATGATCATACTAGGAAAAAGCCAAAAGCCTAAAGTAGTACATAATTCAAATGCCCAAGAGCCAAAATATAGCAATAAAAATACAAAGCTTAAGATGATCATAGAGTACAATCTTCAGCATCAAGGAGATCCATATTAGCTTGAGCCTCACTAGGTACTAGATCAAGTTTCAACATCATCATCATCATCATCATATGTAACAATGTCATCTAAAGGTATGCCAACCAATCCTGCATTTAGTAAAGGATTGTCATCATCATTGTCAATTTGGGCAGCATCTTCAGCATTCGCATCCCATCGTGCAACAGGTCTTTCTAAATATTCAAGTAGCTTCCTTGAACAAAGCCGAAGACTACTATGCACATTAACAAGTTTCTCTGCTCTCTTAGAGGTAAGTCTATTCCTCTTAACAGAGTGTATGAAACTAAAAGTGGACCAATTCCTTTCAGCAGCTGAGAAACTAGCAACCTGAGATACAAATGTGAAGCAAGCTTTCGAGCTTTGGGACCTGGCCCCCATACATTCTCCACCATCCAAGGTGTTTCTTCCAAGCATAATGCTTGATATCGTAAAATGCAAGAGTGCTTAATGTATCAAAATCAATAAATTGATCCCATATCACACTTGCTTCATCAGCAGTATACATCTTAGTTATAGCATCAAGAAACCCTTGTTTTACCTCTTCACATTAATAGGAAGAATTATATTTGGTCTTTCCATATACCACTTTAGGTTAAGGGCATATGCATCCATGTGAAGGGAGGTATTGAGTTTAATCCATCTTTTCTCTATCAGCTTGTGGATTTCATGCAAAAACTCCAAAGAAGGGTTTCTTTGGTGAATGATGTGCTTTACCTTGGCCACCATGGTATCAATACATTTGTATATTTCTCCAAAAGCAGGAGAATCTGAATCAGCATACCTGATCAACTCCACAATTGGAGCTGTGAAAGAGAACATATCTACAATAAGCCCACCAATCCTCATTGAGAAGCATTTCTCTTATCTTCTTTGCTTGAGATGACTTAGACTCAGTCCATGCATTCCACTCTGAAGAAACAACAAGGCCTGCTAGATTTTGCAGCAACACTGCTTACTCCAAAGGTTTTTGTATTTTCTCATTTGCATTAGAGGACACTATTGTAGGAATATTGTTAGATTAGAATTAGCAAAACAAGGAATAGCTGATTTCTTTTATTACCAAAGCATTCAGATATTTAAAATTGAATATTCAATTATGGAGAAACAAGCCTATGCTTTACTTTTGTCCTTGAGACATTTCAAAGATTATGTTGAGTGTTAAAAGATTATTGCTTATGCCCCTCATACAGTTGTTAAGGATATATTGGCACAACAAGAATGCCCGAGCATCAAAGATAAATGAGTGTCAAGCATTCATTAGTATGCTTTGGAGATTAGGAAAAATTAAGATAGTAACAGACCAAGGAATTGCTAAGATGTTGACTGAGGTTAATGAAAAATGTTTTGACCTTGGTGGTCTTGAAATGATTTTTTCTCTTCAAGATGAGTTAGAGCCTTCTAATTGGTATTCAAACACTGCATATTAATTGAAGAATGTCTTGTCTGAATCACCTGAATGATCATAAAAGAAGAGTGCTAAGAATGAAAGTGTCAAAACACTATTTGATTCAAGGGAGTATAGGTTGGAGAAAAATAGAAGGATTAGTGTTCAAAGGTGTTCATGAGGTCCCAGTCCAAAAGGCTCATGATAGAGTTACATGCCAGGTTTTGAGGTGGACATTATGCTGCTAGGACAATATCGCATATATTTTTGAGAGCAGTTTATTATTAGTCAACAGAATTTGTTAATGTCCATCATTTTGTCAAATCCTATCAATCTTTTCAGATGTTTGTAGGTAGAAAACATTTGACAACCTTACCAATGCATCAACAAGTTGTAGAAGCACCCTTCTAGTAGTGAAGTTTGGATTTCATTGGAGAATTCAAAGAAAACTTGAGCAATGGTTTTCAATGAATTATCACAGCCACTGATTATTTCAACAAGTGATGGAGGCAATAACCACAAAGAAGGTAACAAATAAAGTGATTATGGAGTTTTTAGAAGATAAGATAATTACTTGATTGGCATTCTAGCAAAGATCACTACCGGTAAAGCCAAAGCATTTAGTTTAGTAGATTTGTCAAATTTTTGTTTCAACTATGGCATAATCCTATCCCACTAATTATTACCCTCAAGGGAATCGTTTGGTGGTATTCACCAATAAAAATCTCATGCAAATAATCAAGAAGACTGTGGGCGATAACAAGATATTTTGGGATAGAAAGGTTAAACATGTGTTGTTTGAAGATTGTATAACAAATAAAGAAGCTATAGGAAAAAGCCCTCGCATTGGTACATGAAATGGAGGATACTCTTCCTATTCATTTGAAGGTTTCAGAATATTAATTTCTGCAACAATTCACAAAAAAAGAAGGGGCAATCCCAAAAAACATAAATCAATTAGTGCAGTTTCATGAGAATGAATGTAAAGGATTTGATAATTTAATTAAAAGCCAAGGGAAAGTAAACTGGTTAAAAGGGTGATCTGATCCTCATGTGGGAGATGTTACCACTCACATTGTAATTTGTACAATGACAAACCTTGTGATTTTCATCACAAGACATGATTTAAATAATGACACCATGGAATACTTGACAAAGACAGAGGCATTATTACAGATACATAGACTTTCCCTAGCACTTCCCCTATGGCTCATCCAATAATGACTGACAGCAGGTTTGCGGTGTCTAGAGGAAAGCATGTTGCTCAGAATACTTGTCTATTTGTACCCATAGAATACATCACCATGGTTGAATTATTTCTGATGATTTATTACTATTGTGTCATGGTTAGATGATGTGCATTGTCTTCCTTGTCAGCATCATCTTGTCCTGCATGGATATTTGTATCTAGCATATATGGTGTTTGGGGGGCTCTTTGAGGATCTTCGTTAGCATTGCTCACACATTTGAATTGACCCGTAGCATATTCATGGAGAGGTATACCCATCAAATAAGGGTTTCCCTAAGTCTTATTAGTTAATTTCACCACCGAATTCAAAAATTTGGAAAGGAATATGCAGTATGGCTTACCATACCTTTGTCTTCATTGGGAGAATGAGGTGGATGCATGAGTGCTCTCGTGAACAAATCTTCAACCAGCTCCTACTTTTCCATGGTTTCTTTTGGCAGCCCTATCACACTTTATTTTAACTATTCCTTCTTGGCATGAAGACCATATCTAGGGGGGAACTTCTTTGGTCCCTATGGTCTGTCCACTATAGAAGCCATGAGCATGTACTAGTGTGTGTATATATGTATACCCCATTCTCCATTTTCTAAATTTCTAAATTGACCTTTTGAAACTTAACATATTTTCAAAACTTCCAACACTTCCAATTTCATGTAACATCGTTCTCAGCTTAAATATCCCAAGTATTTTTTATAAATGCAATCGGTCAGACGTAAAAAAATTTAAATTCTCTACTGATTAATAATTAAAGACAGAATACTTGATGGAATGTGCACGTACTACCTCTAAAAAAAGGAATGACTTGAAAAGTGATTGAACTAATTAACATTGGTTCTTTTGGAGATAATATTGGTGACATTTATGGACTACATTTCAACATAAACATTAGATTGCCTTGGTCACTTGCCAGTGTCTCAGACACATCAAGCTCCTCTAATGAAGTTCCCTTAAAAGCATGGAGACCTTCATCGTCAAACTGTGTGTCCCGCAATGATAAATAAGAAAGTGAGCATGCTGACATCATATACTTGATTAATAATGTGCGATCTATACCTGTCACATAATGTAGCCAAAACAGATAATTCGTTAGGACATAAATCAGACTCTAGTTTTAGGCAAAGCAACAACAACCTATGGATGTTTGAGATTCCAACAATTGTCACTCACCTTTACAGCCTGCTAAATCCAGCTCCACAAGTGAAGATGATGAATCTAAATCTGAACCATGATCTAGTATACGAGAATTATTATGATTAGCAGAGTCAGATAAAAGTTCTCTGATTGAATGTTGCCCAAAAGAAGTCCATGCTGCACGCAATGAACGTAGCTGCTTGCATGAACTTAGAAGACGCCCTATACCACAGTCCGTGAGCGAAATACATCCATTAAGGTTCAAAACAGAGAGGGAATGAGAGAGCGCCCCAATTTTTATCAAGTCATCATCTGCATCAATAATCTTTTGCACTATTACAAATTTATTAACAAATTAGTTTATAGTTATAAACACCTTTCATTTATAAAACTGTGAAATCACACTGACCTGACTAAATATGATCAACATAGAAATTCATACAACTGATCGAAATTTTGTTTTAGAAACCATCATTGCCAAAACAAGGTTTCATGAATATATAAAGAAACATTTTCTCAGTGCTTTCACATACTGTTCTCTTTGCAGTAGTAGGATCATATGCAATAAAGAATAGATTAAATTAGAGCATTTACAGTGGTCAACTAATTAAATGTTGAAGAAATATTTGTTAATCAGATTGAAATGTTTTTCGTCCTTGAACAGCTACATGGTACTTGCAATAAAAAAATATTCATGCAGGTAAAATTATACAAGTAACATCTTTCTTTTCTAGTTTAAGAACTTCTGTTGTCTAAGGTTGAAGTAAACAGAAGAGAATAAAAACAGAAACCAAAATACCTGTTACATCAGTACGACCTTTCAGTGAGAGATTTGTCAAGTTAGATAGCTTTGACTGGCTCCACATTTTCCAGTTTGAAAAAGTCTGGGAACCTAGGTATTGTTCATGGCTGATTTGCAAAACAGAAATCTTCTGGGCAACCGGGCTCACATCCACAGACAAGTCAACTGCTTTGATTAAAGGGCATGCTTCTGACAGTTGATCCAAGATGCTCACTTTTAACTGGGAACAATAAGAAAAATTCAACACTCTTAATGATGGAGATGATAGCTGTAACCATCTGATGATGTCACCCTCATCTATTCTCCAGCAGCATGAAAAGTTCACCTCTTGTAAGTCACTGAAAAATGCCATCCGATGTGACCTGTGTAAAGATGCACCTGATGCTACCACAGAATTTTGTCTCTGACTCGTCAACTTCAGAAATATATTCCTGGTTTTCTCAAAGGAAGATGGAAATGATCTTGCATCCACTGTCCCAGGAGGAAACAAGGAGAAATATAACATCATGCCAGTAACTTGCTGACACCCTGAAAGATCCAGTTTCTGGTCAAAGATGTCACAAACTTAATTAGATCATTATCAATTGGCATGAGATAAATTTTACGGTTTTGAAAGTGTAGCCATCCTTGGAAAAATGCAAGTAGAAAATAATGCATGATATAAAACTAAAAAGTGATTTGTGAACAAAAATGCTTAAACTACACCACTGTTAAGCATCTCCCAAGCAGCACAATGATTTTAAGAAAACTTTATTGGAAAAAATCAAATCAATTCAATTCCAGACCAACTCTCAGAAAAACTACAAGGGTGAATATACTTAGAAACATCAATCTTGGTTCGGCATTAGAACTTCCACACTTAACATACCTTTCAATAGGGCTTCCATTGACATAGTGAAAGTGACAGATTTATTTGCTTTAAGCAGGTTCATAAAAGATCATATTAGAAGTGTGTCAGAATGATCCATGTCTACTCTGTCTAATGTTATTGGAACCAAACCAGAACTAGTGGAACTGGCTGGTCGGACCAGTTAGGAGGTCAAACTGGCACAGTTCGAGGTCTGGAACTGAAAATGGCCGGTTCGGTATTGAACCGGCCTTTTTTCACTGAACTGTCTAGCTTTCTACTGAACCGGACGGTTCCGTATGTTAGATTACGGTAGCAGCAGATAGGTGTTCTAGTCTCTATGATGTCTACGAGGCTAAGGAACACGAGATCTCCAAAACCCAAAAAAGGTTTCACGAGAAAAGATTTTGAGACATCTCAATTAAATTAATTAGCCAATAATTAAATATTTTTTAAGTCTAACTTAGGAAAATTGGTTAATTAAAGTGAATTAATTGGGTAAGTTCGATTTTTCTCTAGAGACTTCCGGAAAAGTTAATTGATGGAGTCAACATGATATTAGCCATCAGTTGAGATATGATCATGGCCGTTAAGACTCCAATGAGAGATCATAAGGGCGTGTCGAAGGATTTGGAGAAGACACAAGATTATCATTTGGGTAGTTCGACTGTCCAGTTGCAGGTATTCTGCAAGGACACAGTTGAAGCTAGGGAAGCATCGGTAGCAAGGGGTTCAACAAAGATTTGGGAGCAGAATTTTGGAGGAGATTTCCTCAATATTTTCCAATGTTAGGGAGACAGGAAGAGGAAGTTGAATTCATCTGCAGAGGAGGTCACATCAGCTAGTGCGAGTAGCCAGATTTCCCAGTGCGAGTTGCCAGAGGAGACCATGCTTCAGTTGCTAGAGGCCAAATCTATTTTCCAAAGGCAAAGCGAGTGGATTCCAGAGGCAAAGGAAGGCAGGACAACTTGCTAGGAAGAGTTCCCAATGGTTGATCAAATTTCTGGAGGCCACAGTGTGCATTTCCCAGAGGCAATTCGAATAGCCTGCGAGAGTGTGAGCTACCGGGAGAGGGTCAGTTCAAGTAGTAGAGGGAGACAATTAATCTCCAATAAATTTTTCCAGTAGAGATCAGTGAATGTCATAGTTTTGCCAGTGAAAGGAAACCAGTTGTAATTTCTCCTAAACTGCTAAATAATAATAAAACCCTCATCTGTTGCATTGGTTTTCCCTTCAAAGTATTTCTAGGGACATTTGTCCAAAAATAACAGGGTAATGTTTTTGTGTATGTGCACATTTTCTCAGTTCCATTTTTATCTCCCACAACGTATTTTTATTTGTGAAGATTGCAATTGCGAATTATTCATTGTTTGGCATAATATTAATTTATAGAAGACAAATAAAGTGCACAAGTTAGGAGAATAATATCCAGTAATTGCATGGAAATTTCACACTATACAATTTGACCAAAGATGTTCCAAACACAATCTAAGAAACAAGAATTTTTGAGTGGGGCATCTATATATTTGTGAAAATTCCAAACTGGAATCCTAATGCAGCAACTGGAAATAATTCTCCTAACTGATAATTTTATTTAACAATTTATTTGTTGTTTGCTACGACAAATATTGAATAAATCACATTACAATCTACAAAAATAAATTGCGGAAGAATAAACGCTGGAAGAAATTCTGGCACACACATAAAAATAACACAATTATTTTTCGACAAAAGTCCCCAGAAAAACCCAACTTGGGAAAACCGGTGCAGCAAATGAGGATTTTAATTATTATGCAACAATGAATTTCTGAGTGCAATTTGGATGCCTGCAACTGGAAATCCACAAAAATCTGGGCAAAATACTGAAGGGAATTTCCCTTCTCCCACAGGCAATCTCTAGCACAACTTGCCTATAGAAAATTGGTCGTCCAAACCCCAGCGTGAGCCTCTTCTAAGTTGCCTTTGCGCTGCCTGCCACATGTGTGGCTCGAAAGTACCTATGATGAAGTCATTCTACCTCCAACTGCTAAGGAAATTGTCTCTCCGACCTTTTGGAACCTCTACCCGGCATCTGGAACTAACAACGATTTTTCTCACCAGCAAATCTATCTGCCTTGTTGAAGCTACTGCGCAGAGCCTCTGCACTACCTCTATGGGATAACTCGGCCCTCTTGTTGCTGACTCTCTGGATCTGGAAATCTTTCCTCCAGATCACTGTCCTTGCCCCTCTCACACTGCTTCGATCTCTAGCTCTCTCTCTGGCAACTGATTGTCGCTACTCTAGAAATCGATCTGCTAAAAAATAGAACCTCTCAAGTGTCTTCTCCATCACCACATCGACCTCCTCTTATAATCCTCTGTTGGAGAACCAACGACCAAGATTAAAACATAATCGATGGCTAGGATCATCTCTAGATCGATCTTTGTGAGTTTTTAGATGATTCACACCTTGACATTATTAATACTGATTAATTAACCATATTCCCTAAGTTTAGACTTAGGCAATATTGAAAAAAAGGTTAATAATCTAATTGAGATACTTCTAAGCACAATTTCCAAAAACGATTTCTGAGTTTTGGAGATCTAATGTATTCTAGCCTCTCCACCAAATTTCGTGGCTAGAACACATTTGATGCTACAAAAACTAATACTCCATCTTAGAGAGGGTTGTGTTCTAGTGCTACTGCACACCCTGTAGCAGCACCCTGGCTCTACACCATCTCATGTCACATTGTTGATGCCTGGCCATGCTGCCCACCAACAACTGCGCAACTTTGATATATGATGCATCTGTGTTGTTTCTGACACTGCCATATTGCTGCCAACACTGCATCTGTACTGCAACTCCCTCTCATTTGTTGTTGCTGCAACTGCAACTGAAAAGCATCCAAAATAATGAATCAACTGTGATCAGTATAATGCATCTGTCACCCGAGTCTCTGACTGCTGCTAGCATCTGCACTGTCCCTAAAGGATCTACGTTGTTGCTGACTCTGCTCTGTGCCAACTGCATTACTGCCAACTCTACACTGCGCTCCCCAACATCTGACTGCTACTAGTCTCTGCAATTGTTACTTTGGCATTTGACTGCATCAGCTGTCACTGATCCATCCTGCTACTGCAAATCGTGGGCCCCCGTAGCAAGGTATTTATCCATGAGGTGGACTCCTCAAGGATCCTGCCCATCTATAGCGCTCTGGGGCTACAACTCCAAATCACCACATCTCACTCCTGGAGGTATGTCAGCAATCAAAGTGAAGTCTTCCTCCAACCTAGAGGATAGTCTATTAATCTTAGCATGTGCTGCAGCCTGGTCCTTCTTCTCCTCTTTGTCCTTCTTTCTGAGAGGACACTGGGTACTGTAGTGACCGAGTTCACCACACCTAAAGCACTTGAACTTCGACAGGTCCTTCTTCTTCTACCTTTGCTCCCCCTGTCCCTGACTAGGATCCTTAGATGCGAGGGCCACACTCTCCTCCTCCTTCACCTGCTTCTGTTCGTTGTTGTTGCCAGTGATGGACCTCTTTAGAAGAGCTCACCTCAATTCCTCCTGCTACAAGTCAACTGACATCCTATCCCAATCAGGTAGCTTGTCTCTGCCCAATATGCTTTGGACAAAGACCTGCCAGTCCTCGGAGTCAATCTCACAAGCTCTGTTGGTTGAGGCGCTACCCCAACAACGAACAACTAGTCCTGGGCCTCCTGAATCTTGGTGAGGAAGGGATCTATGCCTTCCTCCTTCTTCATCCAGATGAGCCTCATCTTCTCCTCAAGGTACATCTTCCGTTGCTTGGAAGTACCTTGATACAACGTAGCGAGAGCATCCCACTTCTGCTTAGCAATATCTTTGCCAGCTCTATGTGAAACAACACGATCCCGGATTCCATCTAGGACCAATCGTTACACCCGGCCATCTCCTTTTTGTACTCCTTCAACGGATCTGCATGTTGAGGAACTGCTACCACTGCATCAATATATGTTTTCAGGTTGAACTCATCTAGAAGGAAGGACATCCTTGCCTTCCATATGACATAGTTCGAAGCTCCATCCAACCTGTCCTCATCACAAAGCCCAGCAATGGCCATTCAATGAACTGTCAAAAATCTCCTCTTTCCTTCTACTCAGTTATTGCTCTGCTTTTTGCACTCCATTCTGAAGTGAGAAAATCTGCTCACAATGACTGTTGATTTGCAAGGAAAAGTCGAACTTCTTGAGACTAGAAGTTCCCTAAGGAAAATTTTGCCTCTATGTGTGCTCTTCTCTCTTCCACCTGACGTTGGTTCTGCTCTAGCGTACTGCTGCAAAACCTCTACGTCCAGCTAGAGATCTGCTCAACAACAAAAAATCTGAATTGCTCCCTTTGCCTCTGGAATCACTCGATCTGGTAAGATCGAATTTTTCTGCCCCACTCAGAAAAATTGAACCTCCACAAGTAATTCGACCTCCTAGCAATACGACTACATTTCCCTTGGCAATTTCGGCCTACTGACCACAATGAGTAGCGAAGTTTCTTCTCTCTTTGCCTCTGAGCTCTCCAGCTAATCAATTGCGCTCTCATACCAAGTGAAAATTCCAAATTAGAATCCTATTGTAGCAACTGGAAAGTATTCTCCTAATTGTTAATTTTATTTAACAATTTATTTGTTGTTTGCTACGGCAAATACTAAATAAATCACACTACAATCTACACAAATAAAATTGTGAAAGAATAAATGCTAGAAGAAATGCTAGCACACACACATAAAAATAAAATAAAAAATATTTTTGGACAAAAGTCCCTAGAAAAACCAAACTTCAGAAAACTGGTGCAGCAGATGAGGGTTTTAATTATAATGCAGCAATGAAAATCTGAGTACAATCTAGATGCCTAAAACTGGGAATCCACAACAAGAAAATCTGGGCAAAATACTAAAGGGAATTTCCCTTCTCCCATAGGCAATATCGAGCAAGACTTACCTACAGAAAACTAGTCATCCAAACCCCAACATGAGCCTCTTTTGCACTGCCTCTACGTTGTTTGCCATACATGTGGCTCCAAACTGCCTCTAATGAAGTCATTCTGCCTCAAGTTGCTAAGCAAATCGTCTCTCCAGCCTTTTGGAACCTTTGCCAAGCCTCTGGAACTGAGGGCGGTTTTTTCTCACCAACAAATCGCTCTGCCTTGTTGAAGCTACTGCGCAGAGCCTCTGTGCTGCCTCTCTAGGATAACTCGACCCTCTTGTTGCTGCCTCTCCAAATCTGGGAATCTTTCCTCTTGATCATTGTCCCTGCCCCTCTCACATTGCTTTGATCTCTAGCTCTCTCTCTGTTAACTGACTATTGCTACTCTAAAAATTGATCTGCTCAAAAATCGAACCTCTCAAGTGTCTTATCCATCACCACATCGACCTCCTCTTATAATCCTTTCTTGAAGCACCAACGGCCAAGATTAAAACATAATTGATGGCTAGGATCATCTTTGGATCAATCCTTGTGAGTTTCTAGATGATTCACGCCTTGACTTAATTGATACTAATTAATTAACTATATTCCCTAAGTTTAGACTTAGGAAATATTTAAAAAATGGTTATTAAGCTAATTGAGATACTTCTAGGTAGAATTTCCAGAAACGATTTCTAGGTTTTGGAGATCTCATGTATTCTAACCTCCACCAAATTTCGTGGCCAAAACACATCCAATGCTACAAAAGCTAACAGTATTCAAGCCTATGGCCCTGGTATTGCTATGTAATTCATGGTCATGTTAAAAGATCTTCATTTTCATTTTCATCATTTTATTTAAATTTTTAGCATTACCGCGAAATGACTCAAGATGTTTGAGAGTGGTTCCAACCACATTGGATTTTACATGGAGAAAGTAGAATTTTAAATTTTGTTCCTAGCTAATCCACACCTAGGCTAACGTAGAGTAAATCTTTAATCCACTTGGTCTGGCCTTGGGGCCAAGTCTTGAGTTGAGTAGTTGTCACTCAAATCTCAGTCCTCCGTCTAAGCTAACTTCTAGAGAAGCCAAGGGGGTTAGTCCCTATGAGAAAAGAAAACTAAGGCTTGATTAAGCCAAGTTAAACAAGAGATATCTAAGAGTTAATTGAATTACCCAAAGCACATTCAACCTATTGCCACCTTATACACACACCTAAGTTAGTGATAAAAACCGTTAACCCCACAAGGTGTGGTTGGTGGAAGAATTAAGAGATGGGGCTGTCACCTATTCCCAACTCTCTCAGTTTAAGCTCTCTCATAAGCAAGCTAAGGGGGGTGGTCCCTAAATGAAAAGCTAAGTCAAAAAGTGATATGAGGTTTCTAGGAGATGTTAAGGTCAGTGGAATTACTCTGAGATTATAAGCAAGTTTACACAAATATGATGAGCAATATGAAATGAAATATACTTCAATAACCATCAACACATAAATCAAAGATAAGCATATAAAACCAGTGCCTTCAATATTGCTTCAAAGTAAATAACACTTGCTCTAAAAAATGAAATGTTTCAAAGTGAAACACAAATAACCCTGTCAATCAAATAGATGTTAGAAAAGATGATATCACTTGCAAGATTTAAAATTGCTCTCAAAGAAATCCTTTCATTCACGATTCTAAGCATGTAAAGAAGCAATATAAAATAACTTGCAAAATTAAAATAAACTAAACTTTACTTGCAAAATTAAAATAAACTAAACTTTACTTGCAAAATGAAAGATATGGTGCTTGCCCAAATGAGTTATTACAAAATAATCAATTCAAAACATTTTCATCATGACAAGTTTAAAAATAAATTGCAAGCTTGAAAAGTAAAGTGTGTTAATATGAAATGCACTTAACTAAGGTTAGATGCAATTTATCTTGGTTAATTTTAAGCTAAATGCCCACTCTAAGTGAGAGATCTTCCTCTTGAACTCTTGCCAAAAGGTAAAAATTGGGGTGATTGTAAAAAAGAGGGGTTGAGGACACGAAGGTGTCATTAACAATACCCTTCCCCTCAGTCTTACAAACAAGGATGTGTCTTTGTTCCTACAAGGGTACAAGCGACCTTCATAACTGCAGAGTCACACACTCTTTACCTTATTTCGTACCAGTTGGAAGAATTTTCCAGGAAAGTATTTTCCCTATGATGTCTATCAACCAAGGTTATGCTTGGTGGTTCACTGAGTTAGAATGCAAACTATGTTAAAATCTGTAAATGCTATGCAAGTAAGTTTTCCTGAGGGAGATATTTGCAATGCTTCAATAAAATAAAAATGAGATAGTGCTCAAAGTAAATTGCAAATGTAACTTCAATTGGAAAAGGAAATTAGCTTGAAAATGAATTAAAGTGATGCATTGAAGTTTGTTTTGCAAAAGAAAAATTGCCTCAAATAAATGAAAGTGTTCACAATGATACAACTTGAAAATTTCTCTCAGACTTGTACAAGACATATAAACGTAAGCTTCATAAATAAATGGAATTGTAAATCGCTCCAAGTAAATGCCACAAACCATAAACTTATAGCAATTGAATATGAGATGAAATTAAAAATGAAATGCTTGCTTGCAAAGTATGCTTGGAAAATAAGTGAGAAAAATAACAAATGAGCCTATAGTGAGGCAATTGTATCCCAAAGAAAGCAAATTGTTAAGCAACTAAATTAAACTTGCCACATAACTCCAAATACTTGCATGTAAGAAATGAGTTGCTCTAAAGCAAAATATCAAATTGTACTTCAAAGCAAGAATGAAATGTCAAGCATCAAGTGAACCTGTAGCAAAATTTAACTTAGAAATTGAAATGTGGTGGTGAGGTTGTGTTAATTTTAAAACATGCAAAATGAGCTAAAAATGAAAGTTTGAAAATATACAAAATTAATCCATCCACACAAAATCATCCTTCTAAAAGAGGAGAAATGATGCCTTGGGTAAAACCCAAGCTCCCACAAGAAAAAGAGATATTTTATTATTATATTACAATGGAGTTAAAGCCTCTTAGAGGGCTGCCCAAAAGGTGAAGGGGAATAGTACAAGATTTGGAGCTAGAAATAGCTATAATATTCCTCCAACAATAGCAACCTCAAGGGTCAATGAAGACTTGCTAAAATTTGAAAATTACAATCTCCACAAAGGCCCACAGCGTATCCTTATTTGTAGATCCTTCTAGTGTCCACGACCTCCTTGAAATAAATCTTGGATGCTTAAGAGGTCCTACAAGAAAACTAGTTAGAGTTCAATATTCTCCCCTCAAGGCACTTGTGTCAAAATTCCAACTATGGGCTGCAAAATTAAGACAAAATTAAGTAAGATACAAAATAATGTACAAAACCAAATCCATTGACGGGAGTGAACCCCATCACTTGCCTAGTTTGGGAAATGCTCTTAAATAGCTAAATAAATCAATGAAAGCACAATTTTTTAAAGAAATTTAAATTATGAAGTAATTGCTTGTATACAAGTTATGTCAAAGAAAATCACTTTGCAAGATAAACTATGGAATTCAAAGAACCAATGAGAGCTCCTTGGAGAATGTGTCAAGAGTGAACTGGTCTCTCCAAAGACTCAAAGACTTCCCCTCACGTTTAATATTTGATCCAACAAGATTTTTCTCTACAAAACTTCAATCCAGCATTAGTCTTATACAGATTTAGCAAATGCAATGATAAGAAAACTCAAAAATTTATTGGAAAATAGCTAAAGATTTATACGCCTAGAGAATACTCCTAAATCAATTGTCACTACAAGATAGCTTTACATTAACAAATCTACAATAGCATATGGAAATAACAAAGCATGAGCAAAGAAAATTATACCAATAGTGAGTCAACCATCATACTCCAATGGAACAACACTTATGAATGAACCCCAAAGTCTTTTATTGCTATTGAGAACAAGTGTACATAATGTTGATTTAGGGTAACATCGAATGTGCTCTAGCCACAAAATTTGGTGGAGAGGTTGGGGCACATGAGATCCCCAATAACAAGAAAGGGTTTGGGCAAATTCTAAACAGATCAGGAGATATTAAAATAATTAATATTTTTAATGGAGTTAAACTTAGGGAAAATAAAATATTAATGTGTATTAATATGAATCTGTGTTAGAGTGGTCCAAAAGACATGGATCAAGCCGGATCTAATCTTACTCGTTGATTAGGGACTTAATCTCGGCAATTGAATCATCAACGGGAAAATTATAAGAGGAGCCTTGAGGGTCACTTGGAGATTACACCAGATGATCAGTCATTCTATTCTCTAGAGCGGGATTTGCTAAGAGAGATAGAATCAGTGATCAGGAGAGCAGCTGAGGGGCATTGAGTACAGAGGAACAGAGAAGGTAGAGATTGTGTTGGGAAAGCAGCGCAGCAGCCAAGGAGGGTGACGCAGAGCCACGCAGAGGCAACAAAGTGCTGCACAGAGCACCAGAGGGGCTAGCGTAGCTGACGTAGAGGCTCCCAGAGCTGACATAGGGCCTCCTGGGGGTGACGCAAGGTCTCTTGGTGCTGAGGCAGGCCAATAAAGGTTGACGCAAGGCCAGTGTGAGACAAAAGGGTTGACGTAGTCTAGATTAGGTAGATGTTGGGGTTGCAGGAGCAGTTTTGTGCTGAGGAACTGTCGGAAGGGTTTACCGGGGTTTCAGCCAGGAGATTTCTCTCAAACTGTGAGGTATAGCTGCTAAGGAAATTCTCTGTTGGGTAGGCCAATTATAACACCCAGATTGTAATCTGATATTGCTTAATAAGAAAACCGTCAAATAGCTGCACCAATTTTCCCGCATTGGGTTTTTCCGGGAACATTGGTCCAAAAATAATGGTGTCATGTGGTGTGTTTCTTCTTGTTTCTTTTAGTTGTTGATCTGTAATATGTTGAGCATACACTGTTGTTTATTTTCAGTATTTACTTTGTAAATAACTTGTTAAAAAATATTAACAAGTAGGTAGGAATAAATCAGAAAAAGTGCATGAAAGGTTTCTAAATTAAATAAACTTAGAAACTTCAACATGGTATCAGAGCGTGATTGCAGGTCTCAGGAGGACTAAAAGACATCAGCTGAGCGGAGCAATAGCAGCAGAAAACAGTTGTCCAGAGGTGACAGAAGTTGTTTCTAGCAACGCAGAAGACAAGAAGTGTAACGCAGAGCCAACCAGAGCGACGCAAAAGTAAGTTGGGAGCTACGCAAAGACACAGACAAGCCAGCGTTGCTAATGCAGAGGGCCAAAGGGCTGACGCAAGGCATCCTAGGGCTAACGCAGACCCATCCAGGGTGACGCAGAGGCAGTGTGAGGTAGAGAGGGGTTGACGTAGTTCACAGAGAGGCAGTTGCTGGGGTCTAGAAGGCTGCAAGAATATTGCAAAGTGGAGCTGGTGAGGTACTGTAGTCAGAACAGTACCTGACAGAGCAGGGCCAAAGGAGTTGCTATCGAGGGTTTCTAGCCGAGGAACCTGTATTAGTGGTGCGGTTGCACAAGACGATCAGAGTAGGGGGCATCTCGATAGCGGCAGAAGGATTTCTAGGAGGGAAATCAAGACTCAGAGGGAGTCCAGAAGAGAACTTCCAGACGGGAAGTAGAGACTCAGAGGAGTCGAACAGATAACTTCCAGGAGGGAAGTAGAAGAGCGTCATGGCACTATACGAGGTAAGAGACCAAGATAAACTGGACGAAGCATCGAACTTCGCAGTCTAGAAGGCCAAAATCTTATCAATGCTTGACAGGAATCATGTCAAGAACTTCGCCTTGAAGGTTATAGCTATCCCAGTCGACCCAATGATAATGACAAGTACGAGGAGGCAATGGCGAAGGCCAAGTGCATTATCCTTGACAGGGTCAAGGATCATGTGGTACCACATATAGCCGAGAAGGAAACGGCAGTTGAGATGTGGGAGGCTCTCAAGAACCTGTACCAGCATACTCCTGTGCAGAGAAGAATGTTGCTCGAGAACCAGATGAGGTCGTATCAGATGAAGAAGGGTCAATCGTTGACTCCTTCCTCGGAGGACTGGACGAGATCCGAGATCAATTGACTGCTATAGGAGCAACACCAGATCAGGAGCTTATGGTGAAGACAACCTTGAATTCTGTCTCAAAAGAGTGGGAAGTGTTTGTCCAGAGCATCCTGGGCAGAGGGACTCTCCTACCTTGGGACGAGATGTGGGTAGCTCTTCTATAGGAAGAGATCAAACGACCGTCAAAGACAGGTAGCAGCAGCAAAGGGATCAAGGTCAACCACGAGGAGGAGGATGTGGCCCTAGCATCTGAGGGAAAGTAGGAGAAGTGGAAGAAGAAAGATCTCTCCAAGATCAAGTGCTTCCACTCTGGGGAAATGGGTCATTATGCGACCTAGTGCTCAAGGAAGAAGAGTAAGGGAGAGTCTTCCGAGACTAAGGCAGCGCCAACACGGGCAGAGAAGGAAGTTTTGACAGACAATGACTGTGCCATGAGTGCACACGCACCACTTGAGCAGAAGTGGGGAGACATCGAGCTGTAGTCAAGCGGACTACAGGTAATGAAGGGCAGGATCCTCGAGGTACCCAGACTCTTAGATTAGACCTTGCTATGGGAGCCCCAACGAGGAGTAGCGGGACTGGCTGGGTGGGTAGAGACGGATGCGGATGAAGCAGCAGAGGGAGCTACAGTGCAGGAGTCCCAAGACAGCACAGAGCTAGCAGGTTGCAGCAGTGCAAGAGGCATAGGAGTGTTGCACCAGTGCAGGAAGGCACAGAGAGGTGTGCAACAATGCGAGATGCAGGGAGTTGTTGCAGCAGCGTAGAGGTCAGAGAGAGGGAGCACTTGTCAGCGGCAGAGGGAGCTTCAGCATCAATGGGTGTTTCTAGCCCAATAGGGAGGTCAGTTGGGAGATCAGTTACTTATTTCTCAGTAACTGAGTTGTAGTGCAGCAGTGGGCAGCACGATGCAGCGTGATGAGAGGAGGAGTAGTGCAGATGCACTGCTGGGAGAAAGGACCAACAGCAACACGGACACAGAGGGAGTTATCGTACAGATGCAACAGCGGCAGTGGCAACAGTACAGGAGGCAGCAGTGCAGAGGATGTTGGGCAGGAAGGCCTACAATCAGCAAAGGTACCGTTGTCGAATGATCAGAGTAATACTCAGTAAGGAGTATTGCTAGAGCATAGTCCTCGCTAAGAGGGAGTGTTGATTTGGGGTAGCATCGGATGTGCTCTAGCCACGAAATTTCGTGGAGAGGTTGGGGCACATGAGATCTCCAATACCGAGAAAGGGTTTGGGCAAATTCTCAACAGATTAGGAGATATTAAAATAATTAATATTTTTAATGGAGTCCCTAAGTTTAAACTTAGGGAAAATAAAATATTAATGTGTATTAATATGAATTTTTGTTAGAGTGGTCCAAAAGACATGGATCAAACCAAATCTAATCTTAGCCATTGATTAGAGACTTAATCTCGGCAGTTGAATCGTCAAGGGGAAAAGTATAAGAGGAGGCTTGAGGGTCACTTGGAGATTACACCAAATGATCAATCATTCTATTTTCTAGAGCGGGGCTTGCTAAGAGAGATAGAATCAGTGATCGAGAGAGCAGCTAAGAGGCATTGAGTACAGAGGAACAGAGAAGGCAGAGATTGTGCCGGGAAAGCAGCACAGCAGCCAAGGATGGTGACGCAGAGCCAGCAAGGGCTCACGCAGAGGCAGCCAAGTGCTGCGCAGAGCACCAGAGGGGCCAGCATAGCTAACGCAGAGGCTCCCAGAGCTGACGTAGGGCCTTCTGGGGCTGACGCAGGCCAAGAAAGGCTGACACAGGGCCAGCGTGAGACAGAGAGGGGCTGACACAGTCCAGATTGGGCAGACATTGGGGTTGCAGGAGTAGTTTTGTGCTGAGGAACTGCCGGAAGGGTTTTCCGGGGTTTCAACCAGGAGATTTCTCTCAAACTGTGAGGTATAGCTGTTAATGAAATTCTCTGTTGGGTAGGCCAGTTACGGCACCCAGATTGTACTCTGATATTGCTTAATAAGAAAACGCTCAGATAGCTGCACAGGTTTTCCCGCATTAGGTTTTTCCAGGGACATTGGTCCAAAAATAATGGTGTCATGTGGTGTGTTTGTTCTTGTTTCTTTTAGTTGCTGATCTGTAATATGTTGAGCATGCACTAGTGTTTATTTTCAGTATTTACTTTGTAAAGAACTTGTTAAAGAAAACTTAACAATTAGGTAGGAATAAATCAGAAAAAGTGCATGAAGGGTTTCTAAATTAAGTAAACTTAGAAACTTCAACACATAAGAGCAGAGCTTTCCCAAGCAGAATAGCTCGTAACAATGGATTACTAGTGAGAGCCCATAGCTCTATTATATAAAGCTTGGGAGCTAATCCCAAGGCAAATGATGACAATCCCAAGATCATATCGGAGTTGATCCATGTGAGGTTCTAGAGAATTCTCACCTTGACTTGATTAATTCTAATTAATTAATCAATGTTCCTAAGTTTAGACTTAGGAAACATTAAAAAATCGACTAATAATCTAATTGAGCCATCTCTAGGTGGAATTTCTGGAAACGATTTCTAGGTTTTGGATATCTCGTGTTTTAGCCTCGCCACATAGTTTCAAGACTAGAACACCTCTGATGCTATAAAAAGTAACAATGATCAATAAAAGAGAGAGAACACAAATTGCCACACAAGATCTTGTCAGACATAGGTCCACAAACATCAGAGTGTCGAAGATCCAAGATTCCTTTGGATCTACTATCACTGCTAGCACATCTTCCTTTAACATTTTTCCCAAGGGCACATCCCTTGCAAACTCTAACATGCTCAATATTAATTTCAAGTACACCTTTAATAAAATATTTCAATCTCGATGATTTTTTATATATGAACATGAGCGTACCTTCGATGCCATAGTTCACAAAGATCAGTGGTGTTGTGTAGTAAGGCTTGAATTGAAAGTCGAAGGAGAAGATACAGGCCCCCAATTCGCACACCAATGGTCCTGGTTCTTGTTTCTGTCTGAAATTCTATGGTGCCTCTCCCTATCCGAGTACATTTAGTTTTGTTGCCCATTGTGATCTGGAAGTCCATTTGCTCCTCCTAATAGCTAGAGAAATATTTTCTAACTCCTGTCATATGAGCTGAAGCTCCACTATCAATATACCAGACTCCAAATGATGCCAAACCTAACAAGCACGCAAACTCATCCCCAACCTGGAAGATAATTCTAAGGCTTCCTGATTGTTGATTTTATCCATGGTTTTTTGTGTTATTTCTCCTTTCCTTCCTAACACTGATTTTGATGTTGCAAAATACTGTGTCCCAGCTGGAAATCTACTCTACAAAGAAATACTGCTACTCCCTCTACCTATGCCAATCCTCGATCTGGAAAATCTAATTTCTATGTCGACTCTCTCAAAGAAATAGACTTTTCCTCAAAAACTAGCTCTCCTGGCCAAAGGCACTACACATCCTCTAGGGTTTTGAGCGGCTGCTTACGCAGTGCTACGAAGCTCCTTCTCCTCTCCGCAACTGAGCTCTTTAGCTTCTATATGTGCTCTAATACCATGTGAAAGTTCCAAAACCCGGAATCCTACTACAACAACTGATAATAATTCTTCTATTTGTTAAATTAATTAAACAAATTATTTGCAGTTTCCTATAGAAAATATTGAAACATATACATTGCATCCTTTACAAAACAAATACTACAAAAGAAAAATAAATGTTGGAAAATTAGAGAAATTCTAGCACACACATAAAGATATTGACACAGTTATTGTTGGACAATTATCCCCGGAAAAACCTAATGCAGGAAAACCAGTGCAGCAGATGAGGGTTTATTTATTAATCTTTCAACAATATTTCATGTACAAGAATTCGGACAGCAAAACAAAGAAAAAATACTGAGAGAAATTTAGTAGCAAATTTTTCACTCTCCACAGCGGCTCCTTGACCCCGAGATGAACCCTCTCCCCATACACTGGTGTCTCTGCGCCACTACGCAGTGCTCTCGTGGATTGCATCTCTCCTCACACTGTGTCTTCCTGAATTCGTCCTGCACTTCCCGGACCACTGTTGACACCCTCTCTCTCTCTCTCTCTCTCTCTCTCCTGCAACTCACCCTTTGGTTCTATCTACTCTGCTGAACTTCATCTAGTAAGGAAATCGATTTCCCTGGGAAACTGAGTAACCGCACTTGTGTAATCTCCATCTACCCATCGACTTCTTCTTATAATCTTTTGTTGGAGCACCAATGGCCAAGATTAAAACATAATCGATGGCCCAGATTATTTCCTTGTCGATCTGTGTGAGTTTCTAGAACATTTACACCCTAAATTAATTAATTTTGATTAATTAGTCATATTTCCTAAGTTTAGACTTATGAAATATTTCAAAAAAATGATTAATAATCTAATTAAGTCATTTCTAGGTGGAATTTCCATAAACGATTTATGGGTTTTGGAGATCTCATGTATTCTAGCTTCTCCATAAAATTTTATGGCTAGAACACATCTGATGCTACAAAAACTAACAGTTGAGACTCCAATAAAAGCAAAACAAAGGGATTGGAGAAGACAGTTTGTGAGCAAGCAGTTCGACTTACCCAGTTGCAGTATTCAAAAAGGGCGTAGTTGAAGCTAGGGAAAGCATCAGAGAAAGGGTTTCAACAGAGATTTCAGAGCAAGAGTCTGGAGGAATTTACCTCAGTATTTTCTAGTGTCTGGAGGAATTTCCTTCAATATTTTCCAGTGTCTGGGAGATAGGAAAGAGGAGGTTGAATTCATCTACAGAGGACACCAAATATAGCAATGCAAGTTAGCCAGTTTACCTAGTGTGAGTTGTCGGAGAAGCCATGTTTCAATTGCCAGCTGTTGAATCAGTGTCTCAAAGGCAGAGCGAGAGGATTCCAGAGGCAAAGGGAGGCTAGACATCTCACCTGGAAGCATTTTTAGGCTTGTACAAATTTATTCAGCTAGGCATTGTGCATTTTGTATGATAATGCAATAGGACAGCTATTAATTCAATTTCTCCTTAATCCTTAATATTTGCTTGTGAAACTTATTTATCTTCTTTTGTTTCTTTATTAGATATTTTCATCAAACAAATATCAAGAGCAAATTAGTAAAGACAATGGACATAGAAATTAGGCTTCAAGCCAGGGAAAAACCCCTCCAAGGGGAAAACCCAGAAAAATCTCCTCTTCTTATAGAATCTGCTTCAAATGAGAAAACCAAGACCCAAAACTCCAAACTAAAGCCTCCTCCAGCACTAAGTTAGCCCTCCAAGAAGACCTTCCAATTAGGTCAAACCAAGTCAATGAGAGAAAAATCCTTCCTAAACTGCACCAAATTCAGAATTTCGGCCCTCAGCTTCAAGATTTCAGATCTACAGTAGTTTTGCAACTTCGGGGCATGCATCAGCACAGCTACTTCGCACGTGTGAAAGAGAACTAGGGAAACACTTCAATTTATCTTTCATTTAGCTTCTGATTCCTTCTTTCTTGCCTTTCTTGATATTCCTCTTGAAATTTGCACCTTAAATCGAGGTCGTTGATTGCAAATTGAATTGGTTATTGAATACGGTTGAACAACTTCTATTTATACTCATTTGTGGAGGTCTAATCACTCTCTTTGGACCGACTTGTGCTACGAGGCTTATTTTGACTGTCTTGACTCAAAAGAAATTCTTTTACATGGTACAACTTGCCCAAATGAGTCTTATATACATGACATTGACTCATAACAATAAATTTTATGACATGAAAAACCCTAGAAGCATGAATAACATGCTTTACCTAGAAGACCAATTAAAAGAAGCATGAAACCCATGCTTTAAAATCATAATTTTTCTTTCTTCTTTTGCTTATTACATAAGATATACATATTGACATGAGTACAATGACAATTATGAAGACCGAAACAGCTTTAAAATCATAATTTTTCTTTCTTCTTTTGCTTATTACATAATATATACATATTGGCATGAGTACAATGACAATTATGAAGACCGAAACTAGTTACATTTTGCAACACATCTTTGAGTTGTAGTGCAAGTGGTTAGGGAGAGTGCGAGCAAGCTAGGAGAGGCCAGATCAGTTGCGGAGGGAGACAAGGGTTTATTCCAGTTTATTTTTCCAGTAGTAGATTGTCAGAGCTTTGCCAAATTGACAAGCAAATCATTGTACTCTTGAATTTGTTGAAGAATTAATAAAACTCTCATTTGTTGCACTGGTTTTCGCTCTGGGGTTTTTCCAGGGACAATTGTCCAAAAACAACAATGTTTTATTTTTGTGTGTGTACATCTATTTCTCAGTTTTATATTTTATATTTCTGCGGTGTTTTTATTGTGAAAAAGGCAATTATGAATTTATCATTATTTGTCGAATCATAATTCGGAAAACAAATAAATTGCTAACAGTTAAAAGATAAATCTCCAGTAGTTGCATTTAAGGAATTTCACATTTTTGAGTTGTAATTGCTTAATGATAAATTGGAATTGTTAAAAGATCTATATCATTTGAAGTAATTACCAGTGCTTTAGAAATATTGTGCTTGAATCTATTGTACTTGAAAAATCAACATGGAAATTGATCGTTGGATTATTTGATTAGGTCTAGGAACCAAACATGATACATTGTGATAATCAAAGTCATGTTAAGCTTTCTGAGAATCCAGTTTTCCATGATAGGTCGAAGCACATCGAGATCAAGTACCAGTACATTCATGACATGGTACAAAAGGGACCAGTGAGGCTCCAGTAGATCTCAACAAATGAGCAAATTGTTGACATTCTCATGAAGCCTTTGTCCAGAGCGAAGTTTGTATACTTCACAGACAAGCTTGGAGTAGTTGAGAATGCCTTCGTCAATAAGAGGGAGTGTTGATGTTGCAACATCAGGGACAAACATTCTCCCTAAGTGACAAGTGTGATCAAGTTGCCATGTAATGTGCTTAGGGAGAATGGTCTAGAGAGGGTTGAGGCCCATAATTACTCCCTAGTAGGGTTGAGTGGGTGCTTTTAGCATCAGGCCCAGAATTACTATTGAGCGTTGGATAATCTAGCACTCCCCATGTGTTTCGTGACATGTGCTTAACCGCCTCTCGAGGATTCGTTAACTTTGGCGATGCGTCCATTTACCAACACTTGCGGGTTTTGGTCTAACGGCAATCGTGATTCCCAACAAGTGGTATTAAAGCATAGGTCACGAGTTCGATACACACCCAGCTCGCGTTGGGGGGGAGATTGTTGGACATTTGATAAACCAACGCTCCCCGTGTGTTTCGTGACATGGACTAACAGTCTCTCGTGGATCCTTATCTCTGGTGATGCAATTGTTGACTAACAGCTCCAGGTTTTGGTGTAACGGCAATCGTGATTCCAACAATTACTCCTCAGTAGGGTTGAGTAGGAGCCTTTAGCATCAAGAAAAGAATTACTCCCCAATAGAGTTGAGTGGATGCCTTTAGCATCTGACCCAAATTACTCCCTGGATGGGTTGAGTGTGTGCCTTGAATTTCACCATGGGTTGCAGGTGCTAACCAAGATTATAGTAAACCAGGACTAGTTTGTGTACCATGGGTCAAAGGTGTTGACCAGGCTTATGGTGATTAGATGATGTAATGCTAATGATGGATGTTGAGTTGTTTCAACCTTTTCTTAGAGAACTTTTTCAACAAGAGAACATCTGAAGAAGTCATTATGAATACCTCCCTAGCTAAGAGGGAGTGTTGAATTTTGTAGCTACGCTAGGTCATCATAATTAGTTTTTATCCCTCCAAATATATATGTTATGATCAATGTTGCAGGAAGCGTCCCCCCCCCCCAGTTCTAAGGCCCAAAGCACGTCCCATGCAGATTCGTATAGGAAGCGTCCCCAGAAGCGCGCTTCCAAAATTTGGAAGCACACTTCCACCTGTTTTGGATGCTTCCGCCTGTTTTGGACACTTCCACCTATTTGGGATGTTTATTTTGAGTATAAATGCAAAAAATTATAAATATATATATATATAGCAGACGCTTCTACAGACGCTTCGCTTCCTAGATTTTTGGAAAATGACGCTTCCACGTCCCCACTTCGTCCCCGCTTCATGCAACATTGGTTATGATAAATGAAAATGTGGATTTCAAGTCAGCTTCAAAAGAGGTAGTTTCAACTTTTGAAATTTAGATTTTTGGCACCAAAAATATCAAGTTGGCCCTCCAAATGATCAAGTCAGCCCAGCATGAAGTGACACCTATTTGGCCTCATCAAAGACTATAAATATGCCACTCTTTCTCCTCCTCTAGAAACAATTCGGATCACTCACACATTGTATCTGTTGTTCATTTATGCTAAGGAGACACAAGACAAGAAGGTCAAAGTTGACTGAGCTTCTTCTTTCTCTCTCTTTGACCTCACATGTGTGGATTCTCTCTCTACTTGACCTCGCACGTATGGCTCCTCTCTTTGTGTGACCTCGCACGTGTGGAAGATAGGCCAAAGTTCTTTTGCACAAAGCACTAGGCAGTAGACCGAGTTTCTATGGTGAAGAAGGAGGCTGAAATTCAGTTTAGCAAATCAGATTTGATTGAATACTTTGGGCAATAGTTTGACTTGGATAGAACAAAGTTTGACCAGGGTTTTGTTGTCGATCAATTTGACTTTATATTTCATTGGAAACATCATATGTATCTCTTGTTGAATTGAATAATTTCTCTAAGGAAAAGGTTGTTGGGTTTTTCCATAGAAGAGGCTTTCCCTAGGGTAAAATTTGTATTGTCTTTGTGCATCATTGTACTATTATGATCTCTATTGTATCACTGTTTTTTTCTATGGTTGAATTTCTGAACTATAATTGCTTAATGATAAACTGGAAGTGTTAAAGAGAATATCAATATCATTAGAAGTAATTATCAATTTCAGGAATTTGTGCTTGTATTCATTGCACTTGAAAAATCAACAATAGATGTATCTAGTCAACACCAGACCAGACATCTGTTTTGCAGTCAATACTTACTCAGTTTATGGTGGAGCCTAGGAGAGTGCATTGGGTGGCTGCAAAACATGTGCTTCGGTATCTGCAGGTGACAATGGATTATGGTTTGAACTATGTTCTGGGGGATGGAATCAGGTTGACTGGCCATACAGACTCATTTTGGGCAGGATGTGTTGATGATAGGAAAAGCACTTCCGAGTGTTGCCTCAGGTTGCATTCAGCAGTTCTGTCATGGTTCAGCCAAAAGCAACAATCAGTAGCACTGCATTCTGTTGAGGTGAACAACATGGTAGCTAGTTAGGCTCGTTGTGAGGCCATTTGGCTTTGGAAGATGTCAGTGGGCTTATTTGGTCAGCAATTGAGGCCTATTGTGATTTACTTCGATAATCAGGGTTGAATAAAACTCGCAGAGAATCCAAATTTTCATGACCGGTCAAAGCACATAGGGACTAGATACCACTTCATTCATGACTATGTTCAAAAATGAGCAGTGCAACTTGACACATATCTACTAATGAGCAGGTGGCCGACATTATTACAAAGTCCTTGCCAAGAGGCAAGCATGTCTACTTTAGAGACATGATCGGAGTGGTGAGGAACACTTTCCTCAGTAAGAGGAAGTGTAAGAAAAAGTGTACCAAGGACAAAAGTTTCATAAGGCTTGGTTTCTAGCCTAGTAAAAAGTGTCCAACATGACACCCTTTACTTAACTTTAAGAGAAATATATTTAATGCGACTTTATGAGATGTAAAGTCATACAGTGACTTTTTGGATTAACTAACGAAAAGGTCACTTAGGGGATAAAGTGACTTATGGGTCAATGAGAGATTAAATCCCCACCCTTGATCTCAATGGCTAAGATCTAATCTCAACCATTGGATCTTAGGGTTAGGTCTCTCTTAATTATGATACAACAAAAAGGAAACTGAAAGGGAAAAAGCCAACATTTGCATGCAATCTTCGTGAACTTTGGAGAAGAGGAGGAGGAGGCTGAGAGAGCAAGTACAGCATTAGAAAAAGGAAGTGCAGCAGCAGGTACAGCATAAATCTCAAGGACAAAATGGCACGATTTTCGAGGCTAAGCAGGGCACAGAAACTGAGGCACTTTCCTAGTAGTCTGCATGAGGAACAGCATGGTTTTCAAGGCAGTTTGTGCCAAAATTCAAGGGAAGTTCTGGCACGGAATTCAAGGGAACTGACAGGCATTAATTGCTGCCATAAGCAGTGTAAATTTCGAGGGTGTCACGCATGGATTTCGAGGGGACTGACAGGCATTAATTGTTGTCAGAAGCAGCACAGAAATCAAGGATTTGAGCATGAAATTATAAGCAGTTTCAGGCATGAAATTCGAGGGTGCATTTAATGTTGTCCGACTACAGCAGGTGGCACAAATTTCGGAGACTGTCAGGCACAAAAATTGAGTTGCTGGTACAAATTTCAAGGGACTGTCAGCACAAGTTTCTACGAAATCTGGGCATGATTTCCAAGAGATAAGTCTGCGTTTATTGCTCTTATTAATTGTTGTAATATATTTCTGTAAGAAATAAGAATATCTCTCTTTCTCACTGGTTTTCCCTTGGGAGTTTTTCCAGGGTCTATTGACCAAAAATCTGTAACGCAAAAAAATTGTGGGTTGCTTGTGTTTTCTCAGAAATAGTTAAAAAGTAGAGTAGACTTGTGTTTCAATTTTTGAAAATTGTCATGTTTATCACAGCAGCGATAAACATGTGGTTTGAGCATTAAGCATGATGAAAATTCACTAATCTCGAAACTGGCTTGGATCTAAGTCAAAAGTTCTACAATACCATTCTATTGAACTCAGAGATACATTTATTGAATGCAGAATAAACACATACAGAGTGAGAAAATGTGTGTGTCATGAACATCTTCATTAATGTAACAAAAGGAACATAAAAGAATATATGGGATGCAAAAAATCATTGAGTGAAAGGGTTCAAAATAGGATTCCTTTTGGCTTGTATGGAAGCAGGAGAATTTAGTATATACCTCAGAGTATTGAGTTAGCCTCAATCTAAAACTCTCCAAATACCCAGCTTGGATATCAAAATGATTGTTAATTCTTGCGCATGATATGTGATCAAATATAGTTGTTGTTCGGAAAGATGCCACTATGGAAGGAATCTTTACCCATAACTGGCCTGCAATTTGAGTAGCATAGTTACTACTAACTTGCCAAATATATGTTTGATACTATAGCCTGATACAATTCACAACAGCTAAACTAGACACAATAGATCCAAGACATCCAGAATACGGAACTGATAAAAGCTACAATTTCTAATGGCATAAATATACCAAAAAGCATGTTTTCATTTTAATATCAGGATAAAGTTCCAATGTTGCTTATGAAGAATATTTGAAAGTATGTACAAACCTAGAATAAACTCCAGAGGTAGAAGACCAATTCGAACCTGTTTGATGGAATGTAGAACAAGCATCCCAACAACAACAGTAAGATTACTTGTTACAATAAAATATGCATAAGATTGACTAAACATGAGTGAGGACATCTTAGAAGTTAAAAGACTAACAAGTTCATCACTAAAGTTTGTCTGTAATACAACTGCATAACTGTAAGCTTGGGAACATTCTGTCCAGCTGCTTATATACTGGCAATACTAGTATGTTCTGAAGCTAGTACCCAAATGCATGCCATCCTAACAGAACTGCTAAAACAAAGTTATGTGCAAGTGGAATCTAGAAAGATTGGAGTTCCAAAAGTTAAATTGTGTTCCATAAAGATAATAAGTTTGAAAATTGAAAGATCTGTTAACAGACTAGACTTTTAATGCCACAAAAACAGTATGAAACACCGATTTGTGTCCTGTAAACAATTTTCATTGCCCAAAGCCAACATGCACCATCAATAACTTGCCTATAAAAACCAAAATCACCCTGTAGGAGTCAAAATTATGGCTGTAGTAAAGGTGAATCTCAGCATAGAAGAACCACGCATTGTACTAAAATGTAATATTTCATTCCAAATAAATCTTTTATCATTGCCTAGAAAACACTAGTTAGGGACATTCTGAGGAGATCATCGAAGTTCAATCCTATTTTAACTGTTTCTCATAAAGGGAATTGGTATTGTTAATGAATCTCATTATTGACCCCTACTCTCATGCATTTAAGCCATGAAAGCAATTTAATTTTAATCCAAAGTCACGTCAGAAAACTCAACAATTGAGAGAGAGAGAGAGAGAGAGAAGATAATTTTATTAATTGATGACCCTAAAAGTAGGTTAATGGGACCAAAGAGTACAAAGGGTATTACAGACAGCCCTCCTGCACTTCAAAGTTTAAACACATGAAGACAACAAACTCGACGTTATAGGGCTAGTGTGCATGTGCGCCTAACCAAGCACTACGGTTGATCCAAAATGGATCTTGGATAAACCTCTAAGTCTAAAAGACTTCATATAAGAGGTAAAAGGTGCTAAATGGCACAAACCCTTTGTAAATCCGGGTCAGATGAAAGTCAAAGGACGCTCTTGGGAATAGTCCCATTGCATAGATCTCTTCAATCTGAATCTAATGCAATTTGAATGGGCTAAAATGGACTTCGGATAAAGAAATTATCGCAATAAGAAGATTGCACATTATCGTTAGAAAATGAGGCATTTCATTTTTTTTTAACCACATGGTGAATCGGTAACTACCAGGCCTAATCTAGGGGAGACCTAGGATCAAACCTCATAGTTGTCACTATAGCACCAAAAGCATAACCAACCACCTGCAAGTTGGGTATACTAAGTTCCTATGATTTTAGCAAGAGCAAACTCACGGGAAAGGGGAATCCGCCCCTCTAGCTGCCACCACAACAGGTGATTGTACTCAATGAGATTTGAACTTCGGTTTGCCCAGGCTTCGCCCATGTGACTTACCGTCAAACAACACATCACTGTACGAAAAGGAGGCATTTCTTAGAAAAATGGACTTAAAAGCTCCTTAAGGAAATCACATTAGAAGAGGTGCAAAGGGCGGACTTAGACCAAAGGCCGGACGAACCCCCAATCAGCAATCTCCGATATATTGCATCGGAGCTAGGCCTACATGCTATATCGGAACCCCGAGTGAGGCGATTAATGATTGCGATGAACGATTGCTATTGCGATCGGTAGATTGGCGGATCGGTAATCGGCACACCCAAAAGGGAAGAACCTGTAGCATTGCAATATGGCGATATGCTATCAGCGATGGCGGTGATATGCGACAGTGCCGACTTGCGATTGCGATGATCGGATCAGCGGATTAGCGCCTGCGTGTTCCATGGTATATGGAAATAGCCCCCGGGCCGTTGCGACAGCGATATTGCAATATGCCAATATAGCGAGGGGGCCGATAGCGATACGCCGATATCGGCGATCGGTGGTCCCCGATACAAAGGGCCAATGCACATTGCGATATGCGACTTGTGATATGCCGCTAAAAGGCGGACCCGATGGGTTTATAAACACGATTGAATAATATTTGAAATCCGGTTTATTCGGATTTTCTTTGTATTTCCCGTTTATTGAGGTTTTGACCTCCCGCCTATGCAATTGCGATATGCTGATAAAAGGCAGATCCGATAAAGCTTATAAGCGTGATTTCATAACTTTTGAAATCCGGATTTACGGGATATCTGTGTATTTCCCGTGTATTGGGTTTTTTAGCCATACGCCTATGCGATTGCGATTTGCGGTAGAATGGCGGAATGCGATTGCATATATTTGAAGTCTGGGCTTAAAGCCCATAATGTGTTTTTCCTGTGTATTTCGGTTATGCTGTTGTTTTCGAGATTAACGCAGAAGAAAGGTCGTCGGTCCCTTTTAAATTGAAAATTGCTTTTATTCTTAAAGCATTTTGTGCCACGCTATCAAGGGGCATTGTGGAACAAGAATACGTTATGGAAAACGCAAGCAACCAAGAGACGGAGGAACCATTCCTCATGATTGGGGACAGAGGAACGAATGGAAGCCGTTGAGTTGAAGGATTCCACAAAAACACAGAGAGCACAATTGACAAGGCAGCTGAAGGTTGTCAAGGGTCGCTTGGAGGTCGAGCGAAACACGAAAGGGACAGAGAGCCCGAGAACTTGAGCGCCGACAGCCAGAAAGCCTGAGAGCTTCAGAGCCAAAAGGTCGAGCAGAGGTTGGAGGCAGAGCCAGATAGCTAAGAGAGCCAGAGCCATATGAGCCAGAGAGCTAAGAGCCAGAGCCATATGAGCCAGAGAGCTAAGAGCCAGAGCCAGTTGGCGAGAGAGCCAGAGCTGCAAAGCCAGAGAGCTCAAGCAGACTTCTAAGAGCCATGATGTTGTAGTGAAGCTGCAGAATAGCAAAGAGATCAAATGATCCAGCTGTTGCTGGTGTCTGATGTGCGCTGAAGACAGAAGGAGTTCCAGAGACAGTAAGAGAATTTTAAGGGAGTTGGTGCAAGCTAGAGCTCAAGATAGCTCTGAGCGGTGATTGAAGGAATCTAGTCCAGAGAAGCCTAGATCTGTCTACAGAGTATGGACAGCCAGCGGGATAAGATGGTATTCTAAATCCATAGGTTCAGTTGTAAACCAATGGAGTTGAGAGTGTAACTTGTAAAAGAATTCAGCCATAATACCAAAGGGCCTAGTCGAGTTGATTAGAGCTCAAGGAGACGTAGCCCAAGATATCAAGGTGAACTCCATATTACATTGTTGTCTCATGTGTTTGCTTATTTGCTGCTTTTATTTACTGTTATGTGTGTTTATATATCAGCATAAGCAAAAAACACAAAACACATAAACAGTCTAAAAACAAACATAAGCATACACCTATTTCAAGTTCTTTTAATTCCGCAAATTATCAAGCATAAGCTAGATCTTAGGAATATATAAGCTTTGGAGTGGGAGAGGTTCTTGTAAGCTGACAAGAAGCCTTTAGTGCCCCATTTCAGATCAGGTGGTATCGGAACTGGTTATATCAGGGTATCAGGTTAATTAACCCCACCTTCAAAGAAGGTGATATCAGAGTTAAGTTATACCAGAGCAGGTTATATCATGATGTAGGTGATGTCAGATCAGCATGCTTGATTGATAGAGCAATCTATATGCTTGTTTGACTTGAAAGGTGTTCGAACAGTAGCAAGGATTTTGTTGTTTGATTGTTTGTAAACTGACTATTGTTTGAGTTTGCAGAGGCAAAAGCTACTGATAGCTAAGTCCAGGAGAGGACAAGAAGGAAGAAGGGCTAAAGGCATTCTTCTTATCCCAAAGGACCTCAAAGCAATCCTTGAAGCACAAGAGGTTTGTTGCAAAAGGTTGTTTGAATAAGCTCTTTGTTAATCTTGTTGAATTTCTTTTATTCATTTTGATAATGACAACTTCTACAAGTAAGTCCTCAAATTCTTCTTTCTTCACAAGAGTCTTTGATGAAGACATGAAGCAAGACTTGTTCATCATGATGGATATGGTGAGAGAAATGTATGAGGATGGAAGGAAGAGCACCATACTTAGAGAGCAGTTGAATTCCATGAAGGAAGAGAAGCAGTTGCTTTCTGACAAATTGCAGGAAATGGATAGGCAACTTCATATTGCAAATATGAACCTGAAAATGATGCATGAGTTGGAAGTAGTTGCTTTCTAACAAATTGCAAGAAATGGAGAGGTAACTTCATATTGCAAATATGAACCTGAAAAGGATGCATGAGTTGGAGACACAACTCTTTGTTGCCAAAGAAGCCTTGGTCAAGTATCAGTTTGAAGAAGAGGTAAACAATTCCAGTTTGTCTTCAAATTCCTCTAAGAATGATTATGTTGGTTCTTTTGAAAAACATACCAGAGGCATAGGTTTCAAGTTAATGTCCAAGATGCGCTATGAAGGAAAAGGCTTGGGTAAACATGCACAAGGTATTGTTGAGCCAATAATGGTTGAGGAAAGGCCTAAGTATTTGGGTCTTGGCTATGGACAGTCTTATGGAGAAAGTTCCAAACCTGCCATGAAGGCCATTGAAACAGTTCTAAGAAGGAGTTTCATTTCAGGTCTTCTACCTCAAGAGTAAAGATTGTATTCTTGGGGAATGCAATAGTGTGAAGCATACTTTGAAAAAAGAAGGTGTATATCAACATACACTTGAACCAAAGGGTTGTGGAAACTCTGAAACCATTGAAGAGGTTGATAGTGTTCCAAAGGAAGCTACTTCTTCATTCAAATCACCTCCTCATGAAGGTAATAAAGGTGAAAAAGAAAGGTATAAATCTGGTTCTAACCATATTCCTTTTGATTATGTTAAGCATGATAAATTTCCATATAAGTATGGGAAATGCATTGCATGTTCCTTTCGTGGTTTGGATAACCATAATGTTTCTAGATGTTGGAAAAGAATGGCCACACACAGGAAACTTTTGAAGGAAAAGAAGCAAGAAGCCAAAGGTCCATTGGACAAAGAAAATCATGCTGTCAAGAGGATGCACATGTGATGCATTTACTGCCATAAGCAAGGACATATTGCTGAAAAGTGTTGGATTCCGAATCCAACAATGCTTTCACAGAACTTGAAGAAGGTGGGAAGAGAAAATGGTAGGAATGGAAAGAAAGATTCCATGATTGATGTGTTTCAGGATGATTCACGTGTTGATGTTGATGTGCAGACAAAAGGACCTTTGAAATGGATTGGTAAGAAATGGTTAGAATTCTTATCCAATTAAGGTTGCATGTATTTTTGAAAATGCATTATATCAAGTTGCATCTATTTGCATTTCTTTGTTAATGGAATGCAAGTTGCAGGTTTTTACCAAGAAGGTGAATGGAGAAGTTGAGTAGGAGACTCACTTTATTGCTACAACATTATATTTCATTTCAACTTTGAAAGTACAGTGTACTTAAGCGAAAGTTGAAAGATGAAATGCATGCATAAGCTTGATATGCATGAACACAAGGATGTTGATGATTTCCTTGTATTTGAACATGTATGTGTAATTAACTTGAAGGGTTGATTGCTTTGTTTTTAAACATGCATGTGATGCAATATTGACTTGAGAAAAGTTGATTTGGTCTCCAAGATGGAGATGATGATGAAGTGTTTCATCTTTGAAAATGCATGTTTGACTTGAAAGGTCATTGTTTTAAAGACATGTTTTGTTGGCTTGTTATCTAGTCAATCATTTGTATGCAGATGTAAAGACATGGAGGTGTTCACAAGATGTGAAATCTATTTCTTTTGTTGAAGCGGGAGTTTACGCCATCCAGTTGTTGCCTGTAATCCTGTTGTTGTTAACAGTTGTTGTTAACAGTTGTTGTTGACAGTATGTCAAACAGGTACAAATGAAAATTTTGTGAAGGAGATGTAACTTCACATTGGTTTGAGCCACCTTGGATCAATGATCAAGGCAGAGAAGTTCAAACTACCTTTTGTAACCTCCTCAGTAGGAGTTCTACATGAAATCAAGGAGGACAATGTTAATAGGAGGAAAACAGTTCTTCCCAGGAGGACCAGCACATCCAGGAAGAAAAGTGCTTAAAGGCTTTGGTTCAGAGGCACTAGCCATGCAGGCAAGTGTATGAAGGCTGAAGGAAGAGGGTGTTGTACTCTCATCTACAATTCAGATCAATATATCAGACTTTTGGAGACCAAAAGCTTTTTTAGTGGGAAGGCGTGATCCAAAATGGATCTTGGATAAACCTCTAAGTCTAAAAGACTTCATATAAGAGGTAAAAGGTGCTAAATGACCCAAACCCTTTGTAAATCTGGGTTGGATGAAAGTCAAAGGATGCTCTTGGGAATAGTTCCATTGCATAGATCTCTTCAATTGGAATAATGGGCTAAAATGGACTTCGGAAGAAGAAGTTATCGCAATAAGAAGATTGCCCATTATCCTTAGAAAATGAGGCATTTCTTAGAAAAATGGACTTAAAAGCTCCTTAAGGAAATCGCATCGAAAGAGGTGAAAAGGGCGGACTTAGACCAAAGGCCAGACGGACCCCCGATCAGTGATCTCCGATATATCGCATCAGAGGTAGGCCAACATGCAATATCGGAACCTCAGGTGAGGCGATTAGCGATTGCGATGAGCAATTGCAATTGCAATCGGCTGATCGGAGGATCGGCGATTGGCACACCTAAAAGGGAAGGACCCGTAGCACTACAATATGCCGATACGCAATCAGCGATGGCACCAATATGCGACAGTGCCGACTTGCGAGTGCGATGATCGGATCAGCGGATCGGCGTCGACGTGTTCCATGGTATATGGAAAGTACCCTCGAGCCATTGTGACAACAATATTGTGATATGCCGATATAGCGATGGGGCCGATAGTGATACGTTGATATCGATGATCAGTGATCAGTGATCCCCGATACAAAGGGCCAATGCACACTGTGAGATGCGACTTGCGATATGCCAATAAAAGGCGGACCCAATGGGTTTATAAACACAATTGAATAAATATTTGAAATCCGGCTTATTCGGATTTTCTTTGTATTTCCTGTATATTGAGGTTTTGACCTCCCGCCTATGCAATTGCGATATGCCGATAAAAGGCGAACCCGATAGAGCTTATAAGCGTGATTTCATAACTTTTGAGATCTAGATTTACGGGATTTCTATGTATTTCCCGTGTATTGGGTTTTTTGGCCATACGCCTATGCGATTGCAATTCGCAGTAGAATGACGGACCTGATGGGTTTATAGATGCAATTGCATATATTTCAAGTCTGGGCTTAAAGCCCATGATGTGTTTTTCCTATGTATTTCCGTTATGTTGTTGTTTCCGGGATTAAGGCAGAAGAAAGGTCGTCGGTTCCTTTTCAATTGAAAATTGCTTCTATTCTTAAAGCATTTTGTGCCACGCTATCAGGGGGCGTTGTGGAACAAGAATGCGTTATGGAAAACATAGGCAGCCACAGAGATGGAAAGGAATGATTCCTCATGATTGGGGTCAGAGAAACGGATGGAAGCCGCAGAGTCGAAGGATTCCACATAAACACAGAGAGCACAATTAACAAGGCAGCTGAAGGTTGCCGAGGGTCACTTGGAGGCCAAGCGAAACCTGAAAGGGACAGAGAGCCCGAGAACTTGAGCGCTGAGAGCCAGAAAGCCTGAGAGCTTCAGAGCCAGAGGGTCGAGCAGAGGCAGAGCCACCAGAGGTTGGAGGCAGAGCCAGACAGACAAAGCCAGATAGCTAAGAGAGCTAGAGCCAGATGAGCCAGAGAGCTAAGAGCCAGAGCTAGTTAGCTAGAGAGCCAGAGCTGCAGAGCCAGAGAGCTCAAGCAGACTTCTAAGAGCCATGATGTTGTAGTGAAGCTGCAGAACAGCAAAGAGATCAAATGATCCAATTGTTGTTGGTGTCTGATGTGTGCTGAAGACAAAAGGAGGAGTTCGAATAATAGTAAGAGAATTCTGAGGGAGTTGGTGCAAGCTAGATCTCAAGATAGCTCAGAGCGTTGATTGAAGGAATCCAGTCCAAAGAAGCCTAGATCTATCTGCAGAGTATGGACAGCAAGCGGGACAAAATGGTATTCTAAACCCATAGGTTCAGTTGTAAACCAATGGAGTTGAGCGTGGAACTTGTAAAAGAATTTAGCCATAATCCCAAAGAGCCTAGTCGAGTTGATTAGAGCTTAAAGAGACGTAGCCCAAGATATCAGGGTGAACTCCATATTACATTGTTGTCTCATGTGTTTGCTTATTTGCTGCTTTTATTTACTGCTATGTGTGTTTATATATCAACATAAGCAAAGAACACAAAGCACATAAATAGTCTAAAAACAAACATAAGCATACACCTATTTCAAGTTCTTTTAATTCTGCAAATTGTCAAGCATAAGCTAGATCTTGGGAATATATAAGCTTTGGAGTGGGAAAGGTTCTTGTAAGCTGACAAGAAGCCTTTAGTGCCCCATTTCAGATCAACGGTTGTCTGATTATCAAGAGAAGCCTCTGTTACAAGAAAAGGAAATGAAATGGGAAATGACAACAAGAGAAACAGATGCCAGAATTTTGAGACAACAAACTCAACACAAGTGGTGAACCTATCATCTGAGCAGAGAAGAGGTCATGCTTTGTACTAAAAGGCAATATTTCATTCCAAATAAATATTTCATTATGACAAAAAAACACTAGTTAGCGTCATTCCAAGGGTATCATCAAATTTCATTATTGTTTGGACTATTTTCTCATAAAGGGAATCGGTATTGTTAACAATTCTCATTGTTCACCCCTACTCCCACGCATATGAGCCATGAAAGCAATTTATTTATAATTTAGGGTTATGTTAGACAACTAGACAATTTTGAGAAAGCTTCTCCACTTGATTGTCCGAAAGTTTTACAAACCGCTCCCCTACACTTTAAATTTTAAACACATAAAAACAACAAACTTGACATTATAGGGTCAGTGTGCATGTCGGCCCAGGGAAAAGTTTCCAAGCCTAACCTGTGAAAATTTCTAAATCTACACATCAGAAACCCCTATTGCAATTACTGGTTTAACATCTCCTACTTGTTCTTTGCATTAACAAGTTATTTAATTACATAAACATCGATGAAATACACTATTGCAGCCTACTGATGCAGGTGGATATTGGTGGCCACCCGCCAATTCCACTTGGGACCCCACCATTGTTTCTTTCAGTTTCCTTATTTATAGCACAATTTACTATTCTTGGTAGTTTTTCGGGTCCTGAACTTCTGGAGCTGTTTTGAGGCCCTAAACGACGTTTTTTGGGAAAAATTCGGAGCAACATGGGTTCATGGACAGAAGTTGTTCATCCCAAAGTTGTAGTCCTCGGATAGATATTTCTAACGAGGTATTGTGCACGTCAAACGGAAATTGTATGCCAAAGTTACGACCCCAAGAAATTGATGCACCAATTCACCCAAAACGAGGCCCATAGTTTGGTGCTTCATCCCCTAGGGTTAGGGTTTTGGATGTTTAGGGTTTTCCATTGTTTTTCAACAATAAATAGGCCTTCGAATATCATTGTAAGACAATTCAGAGGCATGTAGCCGCCACATCTCTCCTCAAAGATAAGCTACCATCGCCCGAGCTAGTTTATTTCCATTTCTGTTTGTAAGCATATTTCAGTATTTTACATTAATGAAATGAAGTATTATTTCTGTTGTATCTATGTATTTATGATTATCTTTGTAGTTTGTTGCGTTCCTATTTAAATTCGGATCAGTGGTATCAGAGCGATCTTCTCTCTCTGTTTTTCTTTGCATGCCCCCAACGAGGTAGGGATATAACGAGTTAGGGCTTGAACTGGTCGAACCTTTCCAATACCAGCCTCGCAAATCCCGACGGCCTCCCATGGCGGATGAAAAGAAAGATGACGGGGCAGGAGATCCTATCAAAATCTTACTCGAAGAGGCCCTGGAGCGACAAAGGAACACGATGATGGACAACTTTGCCCAGATCCTTCTGTAGCTACCCAGGGGCAACACATCTACTTCCAGCAGCTACTCTGGAAGCGCCACACCCATTAAGGTACAAGTTAACTTTGACATTCCCATATTTGAGGGTCAGATAGATGCAGACGCTGTAGATAAATGGTTAAATCTACTAGAAGGGTATTTTTCTGTTCATGATTTTTTCGGCCGGGAAAAGATTACTTTCGCTCTTCTCAAAGTTGCCCCCCACATCAAGGACTAGTGGGAAACCTACTGTGAGCAGAAGGATGAAAGTACGGCCTCATTGTTTTCAGCCGCACCCACTTGGAATTCATTATGGAATGCCATCAAGGAGCAGTACTACCCTGTCGAAAGCTATGAGGATAAAGACATAAAGTGGACCACACTGCAGCAGGGAAAGGACCAAGACGTGCTAGAGTTTACCTATCTTTTTCATACCCTTCGCACAAAGTTAGGTATCAAGGATTCTTAGCTACATTTGGTACTCAAATACCATGGTTGCCTACACAGGTACATCCAGGACGAGATGCAGTTCCTGGACATATCCTCGCTCGGCACGATGCACCGATACGCTATGAAGATCGAGCAGAAGTTTAAATAGAAGAAGCGAGACTTTGGATCTGCAAATCCGAAGCAAGGGAAAGGCACCCCCAAACCGTTGAACAAAGGACAAAGCCAAGGCGGGGTGGCACAGGACAACCTGCCAAAGCCGCAAGCAAAAAACAACACTGCGAAGCCAAAGGACACGGGAAAGTGGTGTGAGTTCCATAAGAGCTCCACTCGCAACACAAGTAAGTTTCGGGCCAAGCACTCACTGATGGCCAAGCTAAAGACTTCAGAATCAGATGCATGTTGAGACTCTGAGTCAGAACCTGATAAGGGGAATGACAAAGGGAAGCAAATTATCGATGGGGAGCCCAAGCCATCATTGCCACCACGAAGATCCAGAAGGAGGAACTCGAAGATCCAGAAGAGGAAGAGCGCCTCTTCCACTCGCAGATGTGGGTAAAGGGCTCCCTGCTACAATTCATCGTTGACAACGGGAGCCAAAAGAACCTCATTTAGGCCGAGATCGTGAAGCAACTAGGCTTACCGACCACAACACATCCACGACCATACACCATCGGGTGGCTTCACCAAGGACGGGATCTTCACGTGAGCCAGCAGTGTCGCCTTCCATACAACATCAAGCCCTTCACGGATGAGGTATAGTGTGACGTTGCTCCCCTTGATGTTTGTGATGTACCATTAGGCCAACCATACTTGTGGAAGCGACATGTTGTATTCAAGGCCTCGTGTTGTTATTGTTACTTTGGGAAATCAATTGTATAGGATACCAGAGGTAGCACCGCCTACTGCCATCTCTTTGATTACTGCAAAACAATGCAGTAAGCTCATTTCCAAAACTGGAAAATTTGTTTTCCTAACGATACGCCCTCAAGAAAAGAAGAAGACGGTGGCCACAACCTCCAGACAGGGCCGCTCTGCACGACAACTACAGATGGACAAGGTCGTGGAGGAGTACGAGGACATCTTCACCTCCCCCGTAGGGGTTCCTCTGCACTGTCAGGTCAAGCACTCCATTGATCTGACCCCAGGTGCACCGCTACCCAATGGACTAATTTATCGGCGCTCTGTTCTGGAGAACGATGAAATCAAGAGGCAGATTCAGGAGCTGTTGCAGAAAGGCCACATTCATCCGAGTTCATCGCCTTGCAGGAGCCCAATTGTGTTGGTACAGAAGAAGGATGGGACTTGGAGACTCTGTATTGACTATCGAGCACTGAACAAGATCACTGTCCGTAATAGGTACCCGATCCCACGGACTGATGACCTCCTGGACCAGCTAAAGGGGGCAAAATATTTCAGCAAGATTGATTTGAAGTCAGGATATCACCAGGTACCGATCGAACCCTCTGATGTGTGGAAGACTGCTTTCAAAGCCAAGGAGGGCCTTTTCGAATGGTTGGTTATGCCTTTCGGGTTGACGAATGCTCCTGCAACCTTCATGAGGCTAATGGATGACATCTTGCGGCCATTCACCAACTCATTTGTAGTGGTATACTTGGATGACATTCTGATCTTTAGCCAGAGTTGGGAAGAACACCTCCACCACATCCGACAGGTTATCCAAACACTGCGGCAACACAAGCTATGTGCCAATTTGGAGAAATGCACTTTTGGCATGACCCAGGTTCAGTATCTGGGATACATTATTGATGAACAGGGGGTGCATGTGGATCCAGCCAAGATCCAAGTCATTTGGGATTGGCCATCTCCAACCACTTTGATAGAGCTTCGTAGCTTTCTAGGTATTGCCAACTTCTACCACAGGTTCGTGTTGGGGTTTTCTTATATCACTTGGCCCTTGAGTTAAGTCACCAAAGGAGGAGAAAAAGCAAAATTCTTTTGGTCTGAATCTCAACAGAAGGCATTCACAGAGTTGAAATATCGCCTTTGCACGGCACCAGTGCTCGTGTTACCAGATTTGCAACAACCATTTGAGATCGAGACAGATGCCTCTGACTGTGCTATTGGGGCAGTCCTTACTCAACACGGGCATCCAGTGGCATATCATAGTGAAACACTTTCAGACACAGTCTAGAAGTATCCCACTTATGACAAAGAGATGTATTCCATTACGCAGGCCTGCCGATAATGGAAGCATTACATTTTGGGGAAGGAAATGGTCATCCACACAGACCATCGACCCTTGCAGTTCATACAGACCCCAGGGAAATTGCAGAATGATCGCCATCAGAAGTGGTCTACATACCTACAACAGTTCCTTTTGAATATCAAGTATAAGAAGGGTAGCACCAATAATGTTGCAGATTAACTTAGTCAACCACCGATCATGGCGTTAACCACCGTGCTCGACTCTTGTGGGCACGAGACTTTTGATTGGCCACTTCTCTACAAAAGCGACCCAGAATTCATCCACACATACCAAACACTCTTGGAGGGTTGGCATGTTACAGATTTTCACCTCTAGGATGCCCTGTTATGCCACCTGGGTCACCTTTGTGTTCCTTCAAGCGAGCGTGCCAAGATGATTTGGGAAGCACACTACAGTTGGGCTGCTGGGCATTTCGGGGTCGAGAAAATGGTGGCAGCACTGCAAAAGTATTTCTATTGGCGGAATCTTCGACAGAATATTGTGAAGTACATCAGATCATGTAATGCCTGTGCCATTGCCAAACCGACCATCAAGAAGCAAGGCCTCTATACCCCGCTGCCTACCCCTAGTCGACCTTGGGAATCCATCTCCATGGATTAAATGTTAGGCCTTCCTTCCACTAAGCATGGAAATCATTGTGTTTTTGTGGTCTTCGACAGGTTCTCGAAGATGACCATTATGACGGCCTGCAAGAAGAATATCACAACAGAAGCCATTGCTAAAATCTTCTTTGAACGAGTGTGGGGCACTTTGGGATCCCACAATCTATCATCTCAGATCGGGACAGTCGGTTCCTCAGTACATTTTGGTCCAGTCTCTGGTCAATGTTGGACACCAAACTCACTAAGTCCACAACCTCCCATCCTCAAACTGATGGCCAGACAGAAGTTGTCAATAGGATGATTGTACACATTCTGCGCATGTACAACTCAAAGCATCCATGCACATGGGACAAGAGCCTCCCCTATGTTCAACACAGCTACAACCAAGCTCTTCACAGCTCAAATGGCCACAACCCTTTTCAAGTGGGCTTGCGATTCCAGCCACTATGCCCCATTGATGTGGCCATACCACTTGCAGCTACTCACACAGATTCAGATCATGTCCAGTCTAAAACAAACAAGGCAACCAGCTTCATTGAGCACATCCAACATATTCGCTAGTAGGTCCATGACATTCTGGAGAAATCAAATGCCAAGTACAAGCAGCAACATGATCAACATCGGGTGCCAAACAAGTTTCAAGTGGGCGACAAAGTCTGGTTGCATTTGCAAAAGGAACGCCTTACTGGAGCCTATCAGAAATTGAGACAACTCTGATATGGTCCTTACACCATTACTAAGGTTGTGAGAGATGATGCATTTGAGCTCAGCATTCCCCATTCCTTGGTCTGCATCTAGTGTTCAATGTGGACCGCCTTCGGCCATACTTTCCACCATTACTAGACACATCCGACATTGCAGAACAACTCACACCCACAGAATTAAATCCAAATTGCATGGAACAAGCTGCAACTGGTCAGATCATGGACACACAGATCAAGAACACTCACCAACAGAATATCCAACCATATCGAGTTGTCAAAGCAGGTCAATTCCTTCACCAGGGAAAGTGGCTCACCAGGGACCAAGTTAAGTAGAAGTTTCCTCATCTCATGGAGGAACTCAACGCAATGGGGACCATTCCTTCCTAAGGGGGGAGGAATGATCCGGGTAGATATTGGTGGTCACTTGCCAAGTCCACCTGGACCCCCACCATTGTTTCTCTCAGTATTTTTAGTTTCCTTAATTGTAGCACAACTTACTAATTTTAGCAGTTTTTCCGGTACTGAACTTTCGGAGTTGTTTTGAGGCCCTAAACGACGTTTTTTGGGAAAACTAGGAGCAGAATGGGTCCATGGACCGATGTTGCTCTTCCCAAAGTTGTAGTTCTCGGATAGATCTTTCTAATGAAATATTGTGCACATCAAACAGAGATCATATGCCAAAGTTACAACCCCGAGAAGTTGATGTACCAATTTACCCAAACGGGGCCCACAGTTTGGTATTTCATCTTCTAAGGTTAGGTTTTAGGATGTTTAGGGTTTTCCACTATGAAAATGTCAAACTTCAAATGGGGCATTATCACCTAAAGATCCACATGTTTGCCATCAACATGGGTGGGTGTGACATTGTCTTGGGTGCTTAATGGCTCCGCACACTCGGCCCAATCACAATGGATTTCCAGGAGTTATATATGAGCTTCAAGCAGAATAACCACACACATACCCTCCGGACTCCAAGCAGGTGATTCTTCCATCATCAGCTCACATATAATGGAAAAATTGTTTAAAAAGGGCCACCATGGAGTTATAGCCCAATTTAATGCCATCGAGGCCTTCGAACCCACTTCTCTTCATATTCATCTTGAGATGCAACAGGTCTTAAACAACCATCAGCAGGTCTTTGACAAGCCTCGTGAGCTTCCACCCTCAAGAGGGGAACACGATCATAACATTACTTTGGTCCCAGGGCCACAACCACCAAATGTGTGCCCATATAGATATCCTTTCACCCAAAATAATGAAATTGAAAAAATCATCAAGGAACTCCTAGAAGTCGGTTTCATTCATCCTAGCATTAGTCCTTATTCATCGCCTATGGTCATGGTGCTCAAGAAAGATGGGGAATGGCATATGTGTCTAGACTTCAGGGCCCTCAACAAGCTGAAGGTCAAAGATAAATTTCCCATCTCGGTTGTTGATGATTTGTTGTATGAACTAAATGGGGCTCAATTCTTTACTAAGCTCGAACTTCGCTCAGGATATCACCAAATTCATATGAAATAAGTAGACATTCCAAAGACTGCTTTCCGAACTCATGAAGGCCATTATGAATTCCTAGTCATGCCATTTGGTCTCTGTAATACCCCAACCAATTTTTAGAGCCTCATGAATCACCTGCTGAAACCATATCTCAAAAAATTTGTCCTTGTTTTCTTTGATGACATCCTCATCTACAGCTTCACCGGGGAAAAACATCTTCATCATGTAGATATTCTCTTGCAACTGCTCCAAAAGCATAAATTATTTGCCAAATAGTCCAAGTGCTCTTTTGCCATGGAAGAAGTTGAGTATTTGGGCCACATTGTGGGGCGTGAAGGTGTCAGGGTGGATCCCAAAAAGATCCAGGCAATGCAGGATTGGCCTCAACCAAAGACTTTGAAGAGCTTGAGAGGATTTTTGGGTCTCACCGACTACTATCGCAAATTTGTCTGCAGTTATGGTCGCACTGCTAGACCCCTCACCCACATTCTCAAGAAAAAATCATTCCTCTGGAATGATGAAGCGCAACAGGCATTCATAGCTCTCAAACATGTCATGTGTTCCACTCCCGTATTGGCACTACCCGACTTCACCAAATCTTTTGTGATTGAATGCGATACTTCAGGTACGGGTATTGGGATTGTCTTAATGCAGGAAGGTCAACCCTTGGCCTTCACTAGCCAACAACTAAATGGGACAAATCTGGTACAATCTACCTATGAGAAGGAGATGATGTCCATCTTACATGCAGTGGATACCTGGCGACCATACGTATTGGGGCAGCGTTTCCAAATCCGCACAGACCATCAAAGCCTTAAATATTTTTGGATCAATGCCTATCCTCACCACAACAAAATAAATGGATAGCCAAAATGTTGGGATATGATTATGAGATAATTTACAAGAAAGGGTGAGAAAATGTCGTAGCGTATGCTTTATCATGCCAATTTGAGGAGGAAAGCACACTGCTAGCAATCTCTCTTCCCATTTTAGATTGGATTGAAGAGGCTCGCAAGGAATGGTTTTCACATCCTTTTCCCTCCCAACTCATTAATAAATTGCAGGCGAATCCTAATTCCACAACGGGCTACTCTTGGCAGGATGAGATTCTTCGCTACAAGCAAAAAGTAGTGATATCACCAACATCCACCCTCAAAAGCCACATTTTGGCAAAGTTGCACTCATCTCCCACTGCAGGCCATTTAGGCTTTCAGAAGACTTATGCTCGCACTCGACGTTCATTCTTTTGGACAGGCATGAAAAAGGACATTCTTACTTTTGTATCTGAGTGTGATGTGTGTCAGCACCACAAAGGAGAAACAGTCAAATCCCCAGGCACATTACAGCCATTGCCCATCCCTGCTTCAATTTGGACGGAGGTTTCTATGGATTTCATTACGGGTCTTCCGAAGTCAGACAACAAGTTAGTCATCATGGTGGTTGTGGATAGACTTTCTAAGTATGCTCATTTTTGTGCCCTACCCCACCCTTTTACACCAGCTTTGGTGGCTCAATCTTTTGTGGGCTAGATCTTTAAATTGCATGGCATGCCCACTTCCATTGTGTTTGATCGTGACCCGATCTTCACCAGTAACTTTTGGTAGGAACTCTTCAGGCTACAAGGTACCCAACTACAACTCAGTACTTCCTATCATCCCCAAACTGATGGTCAAACTGAAGTAGTCAACAAATGTCTGGAGACCTACCTCAAGTGTTTCACTTCAGAAAAGCAACATCTATGGGTACAGTGGTTACCTCTAGCCGAATGGTGGTATAATACTAACTATCATGCCACCACCAAAATGACTCCATATGTAGCAGTTTATGGTCAACTCCCTCCTTCACCTACTTCTTATATCCAGGGATGCTTGAAGGTACAAGTAGTGGATCAACTCCTACAGAACCGTGCAACCATGCTGGCCCACCTCAAAGAGAATCTCCATCAAGCTCAAAATGAAGCAACAAGCAGACCAACATCGTTCAGAGAGCAAATTTCAAGAAGGGGATCAGGTAATTTTGAGGTTGCAACCATATAAGCAAACATCACTCAAAGACAAGGGTTGTCAGAAATTAACTCCAAAATTCTACGGACCATATCAAATACTTCAGCGCATCAGAGAAGTAGCCTACAAGCTAGCCTTGCCAACCACTGCAAAAATCCATCTCGTCTTCCATGTCTCATGCCTCAAGAAAGTGGTTGGGAACCATTTCAAAATTCAAACCAGTCTACCGGAATTGGATGAAGAAGGTTCAATATGGCTCCAACCTTAACAGGTTCTTGAACCACGAGAACGACACCTACGCGACCGCACTATCAAGGAAGTCCTCGTCAAGTGGAAAGACATCTCTCCAGAAGATGCAACTTAGGAACCAACCACTGTTCTTCATTAGTTTCCATAGCTTCAACCTTGAGGACAAGGCTATTTTTATGGGGGAGGGAATGTTAGGATCCAACCCTAACCCCCTTATTTATGTAATAGGGTCGAGTCATAATTATAGTTAGTTAAAGAGTCAATAAAGCCCATATTAATAATTGTAAGTGGCTGACCCGCACTTAAAGAAGTGACCACAGTTAGTTGCAAATGGGCCATGGTATTAGATAGATGGTATTAATAAGAACCATGGTACTGACCCATAGTATTGCATGTATGAACCCTATATAAAGGATAAAGACTCCCCTTGAGGAGCGTCGTGTGTTATTTTGTAATTGATCCCAACTTTATTGGAGGTTGCCCCCTCAAAGAGGCAAGTGAACATTGTTTCCTTCCTAAATAATAAATTACATGTTGTTATTTGTTATTGTTCTATGTATTGGGTATATTTCTTTGCATATTTGGTATTCTGGTATCTTCTTGCAGGTCAAGAGCATAACAGTAGAGATGACAAATCCACAATAACTAGAAACCTTTAAGAAAGAGATGGTCAAGACTAAGAGGATGGCCATAAATAAGGTTTTGGATCACATAGTCATGCACATTGCTCACAAGAATATGACAATGGACATGTGGGATGTTGTTGTAAAACTGTACCAGGATCCATCAGAGAATCATAAAATGATTCTAAAGGAGAAGCTAAGGACCATGAAAATGCAGAAGGGTGAGAATGTGACCTCTTATCTCATCAGAATTCAGAATGTCCGTGATGAGATTGCAAATGTAGGGGAGAAATCTGAAGACAAAGAACTTGTGTGAGTTACTCTAAATTGTTTTATGAAGGAATGGAGGACCTTTGTTCAAGGGATCACTGGACGAGATCAACGAACAGATTGGGAACGCCTATGGAGTGACTTCACGGAAGAGGAGCAAAGGCTCAACCTAGTTGAAGGTATTATTACCAATAACATAAAAGAACCAAAATTTGAGAAGGAGGAGGAAGAAAATTTTGCCTTTGCTAGTAAAGGGAAGGTGAAGAAGGGTCCTAGTCAGGGAGAAAACTCAAAGGGAGGTTAGAAGAAGAAGAAGGATCTATTGAAGGTCAAATGCTTTGGACTTGGTGAGTTTGGTCACTACGACACCCAATGTCCCAAAAGGATGAAGGACAAGAAGGGGCAATAAAAGACGACAACTTAGGCAGAGATAGACGAGTTGGCCTCTAGGTTGGGGGAGTTTGCATTGATAACAGTTATACCTCCAGATGGAGGAGCAGTGTAATGCTTTAGAGTTGTAGGATCGGCTAACAAGTGTTTCCTCATGGATCATTACCTTTGCTAAAGGGGTCTGCAGTGTTCAGTAGCAAGAGGATCAATGTTTAATAGGCGTAATCAGATCTTGAGAGGGAATGCAGAGCTAGTTGCAATAAGATAATAGAGAGGCGCGAAGATAGTTGGGCGCAATTAGTTTCTCAGTAGACAATGCAAAGCTAGTTGCAGTTAAAGACTCAAGGGACAATTGTAGAGCTAGTTGCAGGGCACAACAGATCTGGAGAGATCGAGTTTCGAGTGCAGCTGCAGGAATCCATGTGATTGGAGGAGCAGTGTGAATTGCCCAGTTGTAGGATGTAGGTGCATTTCTAGCCAGAGTGAGATTCCTTGAGGGAGTTTCCATCCAAAAGAGATTTCCCAATTCCATTTCAGAGGGAGATCAAGTGAGACCAGACTCACTATTGTAGTAGTTACAACAATAGTGTAGGACTAGAAACAGAGCAATAGCAACACCGGTGTGATGTAGATCAGAGCCTGTGCAGTGTTGGTGGACAAAGTTGGCTGGAGTAACCTCTTCACAATGATTTTTAGTGATAGGGAGTTATATCAGTTGAAGATGTGAAGAAACAAGGTAAAACAAATGTCAGACATCAACAACATGGACAATCCAACTATAGGTTGTAGATGAGAGATTTTGATAGAATGCCTTCCTCGATAAGAGGGAGTGTTAGTTTTTGGATGATATGGTAGCATCAGAAATATGTTATAGTCCCGATTTGTGTCTAGAGGCTAAGGAACACAAGATCTCCAAAACCTAGAAAAGGTTTTGGGATAAAACACCTAGAGACCACTCAATTAAATTAATCGATCAATAATTAAAAATGCTTAAGTCTAGCTTAGGAAAATTGATTAATTAATGGGAATTAATTGAGGAGATCGACTTATGCTCTAGAGACTTCCAAAAAATGACTTGGATAAAGTCTAAGATGATCTTAGCCATTGATCATGATTAGACCTTGGCCGTTGATGCTTCAACGAGAGATTATAAGAGTAAGTCAAGGGGATGGAAAAAGACATAAGAGGGAGAGCGAGTTAGCCAAGGCAAATCAAGCTACCTAGTTACACTAATTCAAGAAGGGAGAACTTCGAGCAAGAGAAGGAGAGAAACAAGGGTTTGCAGCAAGGAGAATTTCTAGCAAATTATCTAGTGGTTGTCCAGTTTCCAACTTTAGGGAAGGGAGGTTGAAATTTCCAATATAGAGGTCGAGTTTTGTAGTGCGAGTTGCTCAGTTGCTAGAGAAAGTTGCCTAGAGAGGTTTGATTTAGTTGCTAGTGTTCAAATCTAAAACCGGGAGGCCTAACGAATTGATTCCATAGGCAGGAACATGCATGATGACTCACCTGGAGAGTTTTCTAGGGTAAATCAATTTATCCATAGTCAACAATGCATGCTCCCAGTTTGGTTGTGCGAATTGCCAGGGAAGTGTGAGTTGCCTAGTGAGGGTCAGATTGAGTTGGAGAGAGGGAAAAATAATTTTCCAAGTTGAGATATAATTTTTGCGCCAAGCTAGGGAGGCCATCAGTTGTAATTATCTATTTTGTTGGATAATAAAATAAACCCTCATATGAAACACGAGTTTTGCCTTCAGGGTTTTTCTAAGGACTATTAGTCCAAAACAATTGTGTCGATTTTTATGTGTACGCATATATTTCTTTGTTCCTAATTTTACTTCTGCAACATTTATTTTTATTGTGAAGAATTGCAGTGTGATTTATTCGTTAATTGCTATAAACAACTAAACTGCTACTCAATTAAGAGAATAAATGATCCAGGTGGATATTGGTGGCCATCTGCCAAGTCCACCTGGACCTCCACCATTGTTTCTCTCAGCATTTTCAGTTTCCTTAATTGTAGCACAACTTACTATTTTTAGCAATTTTTTCGGGTCCTGAACTTCCGGAGCTATTTTGAGGCCCTAAACGATGTTTTTTGGGAAAACTGGGAGAAACATGGGTCCATGGACCGATGTTGCTCTTCCCAAAGTTGTAGTTCTCAAATAGATCTTTCTAACGAGATATTGTGCACGTCAAACGAAGATCATATTCCAAAGTTATGACCCCGAGAAGTTGATGTACCAATTTACCCAAAAGGGGGCCACAGTTTGGCATTTCATGTTTTAGGGTTAGGTTTTTGGATGTTTAGGGTTTTCTATTGTTTCTCAACAATAAATAGGCCTTCGAGCCTCATTGTAAGACAGTTCAGAGGCATGTAACTGTTAGCTCTGCTAGATTCTTCAACATTTGAAGGTCATAAGCAAGCCTGGCCGTGTTGCTACTGTTCAAAGAGGACCCGTATTAGTCATCCTCCACCTTCTCCTTCACCCTGCTTACTCCCTTTCACCCAGCTGCATCCGTTTTTTCCCTTCATATTCCGGCATGAACCCTTGTCTTAAAGCCCCAAAGAGCTAAGCCTAAAGCCCCATAGCCTGTAACCACATGACCGCGCGCCTTCACAAAGTCTTTCCCTGTCACATCAGTCATAAACATGTGCAATTAAACCCCGCCGTCCGATCGTCTACCGCGCGATCTGACGGCATTCGCTCCTCCCGCTCTCGCAAACTGACCGCACGTTAGCTCGTGGGGAAAGCGGTTTGTGTCCCAGCACATCCGCCACGTGTAATCGACAGGTGGAATCGCGTGAATTTGTATAATTACTGCCGTAGGCTCTAAAGTGGTGCGATCAATACCGCTTACCGCCCGTTCGCCCATTCTCGCTCGCTATCTCCCGTGCTACTCTTTTGCCCAATGGCCGTCAGATCTGTCCACCCGCGATCTGACGACTCATGTTTGTTTGATCTTGTTTCTGCCCGATTCCTCTCGATACTCTGTGTCAAGCGCTCTCTGTCGTCCATCCATGCGATTTGAGGGCCGATCTTCTTTCTTCATTCGTCCATACTGTCCACGACCATAGCCATTTCATGCTTCCGAAAGACGAAGGTAACCTGTTTGCCTGTACCTGGTGCATTTCCTCTCCAACAACCACATTCAAGAGATAGAATAGCTGAGAAGAAAAAGGACATGCCTCGAGCAGATCAGAGCATTTATCAGTTATGGAACATCTTCCATACGACACTCCAACTGCTCAAGAACGATAACAGAGTATCAGAGAAGATCAATTTTGCCCACTGAAGTAGGCAGACTGCACCAGAGACTCCATCAAAGAGTTAAAGCGGTTGGTGGTCAATTATGACCCCTCCACGCATAGAACAACAAATCACCTTTGTAATCAAACTCTATATATACCCAAAAAACACAATGTAATGGGGGATGATGGTTGTTGTTTTGATGTAAGGTTCAACTTCTGGAGACTGTGATTACTTTGATACTTGCAACGTCTCGTCTTCATTTTCAACTAATACAAGCTTCTTTTGTTGTTAATTGCTCACTTTTCACTTCTACTCTGTTCTAGGTTGTGCTTGTTATGCATTTTTCATGAACTCTTGATATTTAGCATTAGAGGAGCTGTCATCCTACCTCTACGTTAGAATCTTGTATGAATCAGTGAATGTGTATTTAGTTTTCTGTTTACTTAGTGACAAAGAGCTATTATCCTATATGTGCATTAGGAAACAGATTTGCAGACCTCTTTACTGGTTGCAGCCGGCCATCACATGGTCTTGTGCATCTGTTGGTGTGGTCAGTATTCTCCATATTCACCTAATCCTCAAATTGTGAGTAATTGGTGGTCTAAAGCCTTGTAGTCTGGGGGTGTTCACACATGTCTGGAGTTAAGCATAGTAGGAGTAGTTACCTGGCTTGAACAAGCATCACTCCTTCCATTCATCCATTTCCAACATCATGTTAAGTTTGTAATGTTCCCGAGCATCTTTGAGATACAACCTAAGAGAATTTATTGGGGTGATAACATTGATTGGTGCTGTTGTTGGGGACAGGAGGTTGAAGCTCAGCTTCCAAGGGAAAATGACACAGTTCCAGATTTTGATGATAGACAAAGTCTGGACACATTTCTGGTTGTAATCATCTATCTGGCGACTCTACTAGAGAACCAACCTGCTGGCGACTCCATGTTCTAGTTCTGGCTCAGTTTGTGAGGCACACTCGGAGAAATCCTCAGAAATCACCAGCTGACCTAGTGCCTGACCCTGTGAAGATTTTTAAGCAGAAGAAAACATCGCAGAAAGGAGCATCAGGATCAGGTAAGCCTAAGAAATCTTCTGTATCTCTGCAAGAGAGGGTTATAGTTAAGAATACACAGCTTGAAGAAATAGAGCCTAGTATTGCTAGTGAGAAAATTCCTTTAGAGATTCATACAGCTCCTTGTTCACTTAGTTCCCCTTTGGATCTCAGTCCAGAGAAAGCCTCCCATACAACCCATCATATTCCCTTATCTTTGTCATCCATTTCACTGTTCCCCACCATTCAATCTGTCAGTATCCTTCCACCTACCCCAGTCATGGCAGGCCAACAAGCACCTACAAGGATGGAAAGAATCATAGCTGCTAGGTATGGGCCCTTGGTCTTTCCTGTTCCTTTGAATCCCATGCCTGCAGGAGAGTATTAGAAGTATATGCCTAAGTTCACTGGCACATATGGGGTAACAGCTGAAGAACACCTTGAATCTTTTTATAGTTATGCTAATAACCTGGATATTAGTGAAGATGATGTGTAGATGAGAGTTTTTGTCCAGAGCCTTGATGGAGAGGCTAGGAAGTGGTTCAGAGAATTGACCCCTAGATCTATTGTTGATATTGAAGCTTTAGATGATGCATTTTTGAAACATTGGGGAGATAAAAAAGACTTGCTATATTACCATACTGAGTTTGGTAACCTGAAAAGAGAAAATGGGGAATCATTGCCTGATTTTAATAAAAGATTCAATCGTATGTATAGTAAGATACCGGCTGAAGTAAAGCCAACCCCCACCTCAGCCAAACTTACTTATGCCAATGCTTTTGACTCTGATTTCTACTTATTGTTAAGAGAAAGAAGATGTGCCACTCTAGTCGATATGCAAGATGCAGCCCTAGAAGTAGAATCTAATATTATGGCTGCAGAAAAGCTCAAAAGTGATGCTGACAGAAGGAGGCAGAGAGGTGAGGCTTCTTCTTCCTCTGCTTCATATTCAAAGCCTAAATTAGACAAAATGACTAGGATGATAGAGTCATTGGCTGCGGAGATATCTAAGATGAAAGTTGAGCAGAATTCAGGAAAGACAAGGCTCTCAAATACTTTTGCTCCAAGAAATCCAAATCCTTTAAGAAGAGCAAATGAACAGATGCAAATCATTCAGAGGGGTAAAGAAACTAACGAGGATCAAAGAGTTAAAGCTCCTTTCTAAAATGTAGTCATGGAGGAGGAACAAATTGAAGATGAGCATGAAATCCATTGTATGGAAGATAAAGGCAGTGCTGCCTTTTTGACATTGGCTGCATAAGAAGAATCTTTGCTGCAGGACAAAAACAGTCAAGAATGGGACAAAGAGGTTGTTCTGTAGACTGGTGAATAGCAAAGATACAATCTGAGATCACAAGCAAACAATGCCAAGGAGAATCCTGCCCAAAAAGTTGTTGTCCAAACAGAGTTATAGAATACCAGACAGAAAAGACTAGCAATTGATCCAATCATCCTCAAAGCTCCAGCTCAAGAGGTAAGAGGTCCTGACAAGTCCCCTTTCCCTTTCAGCTTTGAAGCAGAAGTCCAGAAGCTAAAAATATATGTGCCTCTGTTAGAACTTGTAAAGAGTGAAGTGTTTAGAAAGCCTATCCTTGAAGCTCTTGAGCTAGAAGCCACACAAACCTCCACTGACTCTGTCAATTTGCAAGATGATAGACCCGCAGTTGTGCTGAGCCCCATGACCGAACCTGCTGGTTATAATTATCCATATTTTTATGTCTCCCTGACCATTCATGACAAAATCCTCCACAACTGCCTGCTAGACACTGGGACTAGCCACAATCTGATGCCAAAAGCTATCATGGAAGAGTTAGGCCTTGATATCACGAGACCATATCATGATTTATTCTCTTTTGATTCAAGGAAAGTAAAGTGCCTAGGATTGATCAAAGATTTGGCCATTACCCTAACTCAGCTGCCCATGAAGAGCATGGTGATGGATATTGTGGTAGCAGATGTCCCTCCCAAGTTTGGCAGGCTGTTGTGTAAAGGATGGATTAAGAGACTAGGTGGGACATTACAGAATGATCTATCTTATGCCACTGTCCCAGTCTTTGGGGGAGAAAGCAGGAGATTGTACAGAGAAGCACAGCTGGCATACATCATCAGTGATGAGAAGAACCCTTCCAATCATCCTATTTATGTTGTGGACACTGATTTTGGAGCATGTATTCTCCAAATAAAAGAATCCCAAAAGGCCTCAATGCAGCTTAAGAAACCTATAGTTCAGGTCGAGTCAGAGCAAGCAAGTCAGGTTTGGGAGATGTTCTTTGATGGAGCATGTTCCAGGGAGACTGCAGGAGCAGGGGTGGTGCTGATATCTCCACAACAAGAAAGCACACAGTTGTCTTTTAAGTTGGCCTTCCAAGTCACAAACAATATAGCAGAGTATGAGGCTCTGATATTGGGCCTAAACGCAGCTAAAGACAGAGGGATCAAGAACATAAAGGTGTTTGGAGATGTTGGACTTATCATTCAACAAGTAAACATAACATTTCAAGCGAAGCACCTAAGGCTGAAAGCATACAGAGATGAGGTATGGAGACCCAAAGATTCTTTTGATAGTTTTTGTATCTCATATATCTCTAGAGCCAAGAATCATATTGCTGATTCCCTTGCTATGTCTGCTAGCATTTTCATCCCTCCCATGCCTCCCAAACTAGTTTATTAAGTCCAAATGAAATATAGACCATCCTTGCTTGATAATGTCCAGCATTGGAAAGTTTTTGATGATGATGATGAAGTCAATAGGTTCTTGCAAGTCATTGATGAATTTTCTGAAATGCAAATTGACCAAGAAACTGAAGCTTTAGAAGAAAATCCCCAATCCAAGCTTAGAAATAAAATTGGCAAAGATAGCATTGTCCAACTGCCCAGCAATCATATACCTAAGGGTCTAATTCCTCTAGAAAGACTGTTTGACCAAAATGATGTGCCTTATAAGGCTGCCCAAAAAGAAGATCAATCTGCAGTCTGTAAACATGATATAGGAAGTCCAGGTCAGCTGAGATACATAAATATGTCCACCCATTTGTCTGTTGACCAATGTTCTGAATACTGCAATTCAATGAAGCAGTTTGATGATGTCTTTGCCTGGGAATATAGTGACCTGAAAACGTATGACAAAAAGATCATCCAGCATAAAATTCCTCTAGAGAAAGACACCATCCCTTTCAAGCAGAAGCTGAGACCAATAAACCCCTTGCTCCTTCCTCTAATCGAAAAAGAAATCAAGAAGTTATTGCCTGCCAAAATTATAGTCCCTCTCAGATATTCCAAGTGGGTAGCTAATCTAGTAGTGGTGAGGAAGAAAAGTGGAGAAATCAGACTCTGTGTTGATTTCAGAAACTTAAACAAATGCTCCAAGAAAGACAACTATCCTCTACCCAAGATGGAGCATTTGCTGCAAAAGGTCTCAAGAGCCAAAGTGATGTCTTTCCTGGATGGATTTTCAGGGTATAATTAGGTTGTTGTACATCTAGATGACCAGGAGAAGACCGCATTCACCACTCCTTGGGGCACTTTTATGTATTCCAAGATGCCTTTTGGATTGATGAATGTTGGAGCCACCTTTCAGAGAGATATGGATATAGCATTTGTGGGAGAGAAGGATAAGTTTGTCCTTATCTACCTTGATGATATAACCGTATACTCCAGTAGCCATCATGACCACTTGCAGCATTTGAAGAAAGTGTTCTTGAAGTGCAAAAGGTTTGGGATTTCAGTCAATCCTAAAAAGTCACAGTTTGCTCTAGAAGAAGGCAAATTGTTAGGACATATTGTTTCTGCTGCTGGTGTCCGGATTGACCCAGAAAGAGTAAGAGCAATACAGACCCTGTCTGTCCCGAGATCAAAGAAGGATATCCAGTCCTTTCCGGGCAAAATTAATTTTGTGAGGAGGTTTATCCCAAATTTTGCAGAACTGGTGAAGCATGTTACCTCCATGTTGAGAAAGGGGTCAGAGATCAAATGGACTGAGGCAACAAGAAGATCCTTTGAGTCCATTAAAAAAACTATTATGGAGGCTCCCACTTTAAGCAGTCCAGATTACAGCAAGGAGTTCCATATATTTTCTTTTGCCTCTAATGACACCCTTGTAGCAGTTTTATTGCAAACAGATGAAGAAGGCTCAGAGCATTCGGTGGCATTTTTTAGCAAAACCTTAAGGGATGGTGAGCTGAGGTATGATATTATTGAGAAACAAGCATATGCTCTTATCAAGTATTTGAAAGCTTTCAGAGTTTATATTTTGCATTCCAAGATAATTGCATATGTACCCTCTGCTGCAATAAAAGATGTCCTAACACAACCTGATGCTGATGGAAGAAGGGCTAAATGGATTGCAAAGATGATTGAATTTAATATAGAATTGAAGCCTACCAAGCTTGTCAGAGGTCAGGGTCTTGCCAGATTGTTAGCTGAAGAAAATTGCAAAACATTGGACATAAATCTCATAAGCACAGATTCAGAAAATGGTCAAACAAAAGAAGAGGAAGCAGTTGAACCAGGAGAAAAGCAGTCATTGGCAGAAAATCTAGCTTCTTGTGATTGGTATTCTGCAATAGCCAATTTCTTGCTAAAACTAGAAATCCCTCCAGGCTTAAGCACGAGTCAAGCCAGAACTATTAAGCTTAGGGCAGCTATATATTGCATTAATGAAAACCTGCTCTATTGGAGGGACCCATCTGGAATGATTTTGAGGTGTTTGGACAAAAACAATCAATGGAGGTTATGCAGCAATTTCATTCCAGCATTTGTGGAGGACACCACTATTGGAAAACTACAACCCATAAAATCCTCAGAGCTGGATATTATTGGCCCTCCTTATTTTCTAATGTATTTTCATTTGTTAAATCTTGTGACAGGTGCCAAAGATTGAAGTCCCTGCCCTTAAAACCAATACATGCAAATGGTCCTTTTCAACAATGGGGCTTGGATTTCATTGGAGAAATCAATCCACACTCCAATGGCCAGCACAGATGGATATTAGTAGCCACTGATTACTTCACTAAGTGGATTGAAGCAATCCCTACCAGGAAGGCTGATCATAATGTGGTCATAAAGTTTCTGACAGAGCACATCTTTACCAGGTTTGGATGTCCACATAAAATAATCACAGATAATGCAGCAGCCTTGAGAGCAAAAGAATTGGTGGGCATGTGCAATTCAATGGGTATTAAGCTAGTTCATTCCATCTCATATTACCCTCAAGGCAATGGTCTAGCAGAATCCTCTAACAAAAGCCTGATAAGGATAATCAAAAATTTGTTGGAGGATAACAAAAAGAATTGGGATTCTAAGCTCAAATATGCATTGTGGGCTGACAGAGTGACCATTAAGAAATCCACAGGGAATTCTCCATTCAAGCTGGTATATGGCACTGAGGGTGTGTTCCCAATTCAGTTAACCCTCCCTGTGGCAAAGTTCTTGCAACCATAACAGAATGAGGAAGAAGACATGGCACAAAGGATCACTGATTTAGCAGAGGTACACCAAATCAGAGAACATCTGGTTGAAAAGTCTGCAGCACATTAGAAGAAGATCAAGGAAGCTTTTGACAAAGAGACAAAAACATATAATTTTCAGGTTGGAGATTTGGTTGACCGAGGCACTAAAACGGAGAAAGAGGCCCGATCCCCTCCATATCTTGGCCGAGGCTTCACTCAAGGACCAAGGCACTAAATAGCCTAGCCACAGCACAAATCCCAAGAAATTTTGAGCCATTTTGGGTAAATTTTGGTTTTTTTAGGCAATTTACAGGTTTCTCCATTAACGGGTCTCACCCCCCATGAGACCTTCATCCCGGCAACTCCATTTTGCAAAAACTCAGCATTTCCAGATTTTTCATGCAAAGTTACACATGCTCATCAAAAGACTAGAGATTTGGTGAAGTTTTGGGCCTCCAGAAAGTCAAAAAACAAGCAAAAAATGACTTTCTGTCACTTTTTTGAGACACAGAAAGCAATCTTTGGAGATTGCAATTTTGGAGGGGCAAATGACCACCACATTCAGAAATTCCAGTTGGGTTGGAAAGTAGACTCGCATACCTTTCCAACAAGCCTACTCTTGCTTCATTTGGACACCTGGAACTGCCCCAAAAGTGGTCCCAAAGGCGTGCGACCCGTTAGACAGAGGCGCGCGACCCGTCAGGCAAATTTCTCCAAATTTCACTGTACAACTCAGAAAAACGCAGTTTGAATCTATTTGACTTTTTGGGGTGGATTATTATCCTATGTGATGTAATTAATGTACTTTTATGACACTTTTACTCTTATGTACCTCTTCTAGAAGATTCATTCATAAAAAGGTGAAAATTAAATAAATGAATTGGTTTCCTATCTTATAGAGGCAAGTTGTTTTGACTGCCTAGTATGTAGTGCTAAGTTTAGAAGTGGTTGAAACATCTCCTAGGATAGTGAGCTTGACCCATGGAGGCAGGGAAAGAGGTTAGATGATCTATATTATGTACTTTCTTGCTCATTTTCATGGTTGGACTCTTGAGGGAGAAGTTATCATTGTATTATTTCACTGTATCTCTGCAATTTTTGGCTAAGGAAGACCAGGGTTTTGCAGTCCTTTTTGGGATTCTTGTGGTTACATGTATTGATGGTGTGTTTCTCTATGTACCTGTAAGTGTGTTATGTGAATAATTTCCTTTCTTTTCCTTCTGCACATTAAGCAAACGAAGTGTTAAAGTAAGAATTCATGACTGTCATGCTCTGCTTTTAAGTTTGTTTAATTTCAATGTTTTCTACTGTTTAAGGAGAATTCAAAGTTATTGTTTGCTCTCCTTAACTCCCCACCTGTCATTCCTAATCATCCACCTCAATCAAAGGCATCAATACTGTCTCCTACCTCGCCCCAAAGAACCCCCTGCAGAAACTGTGTCCAATCCCCGCACCCAAAATTGCCATCCCCTCAATTTGCCACCAAAAACCCTAAAAACCCCAAATCAACCCTTTTGATCAGTTTACTAGCCTAAAATCAGTGTTACCCTATTGGTCATCTCATCCATTGAAGATTTTACTGAGATTGACAGGAGAGAGCCTTCTCCTGCCCCGTAGGGCTAGCTACGAGGCTAAATGGTTTGATGTTGCCTTGAGGTTTGCCTTTTTCAGCCTGAGGTGAAATTTCAAGCGCTAACAGAAACTATGAATAAAATATAATTAAGTACCTGATTTTTCTAATAACCTTGCAATATGACACTTTATTGAGATTATTATGGTCAAAAAGGAAGAGAATGGAGTGAATGAAGTTTAGGGAAGTTGTCAAAAAGGAAAAATTTTGGTCTTCAATACAATGCATGCACTTCAGGGCCAATGAAAGGCCAAAAATCTTGGAAGAAATATGTTGTAAAGCCATCAGGACTAGAGGCTTTATTCTTAGGCATTGCTGTTGGGGCAAAGTGATTGCCTGTCATTTAATTTGTCAACCTGGGGGTTTCGTAAACTTGTGAAGCATGCGTGCACTGTATGTGTTAGAAATTGTCTTTTAGTTTAGATCAATCTAACTACAAAATAATGAAAACCAATTCATCTAATCTATGAAATCAAATAATGAAAATGAAATTCAACTAACCTGTGAAACCAAAAATAGCTAATGTATACTTATTTACTCCAGCATTCAATTATGACGTGTTACCTTCTTGAGATGATGTATAAGCAACTATTTATGCTTTAACTTCTAATCCTAGAAAAGTAAGTAAAGTGTGTAGAAAATAACTCAGTAATTGCATGTATCAAATATTCAACCATTCAATCTTGAAATATGATTAAATCAATTTCTTAGAATGATATTTAGGAATATTAGTTAATGCAATTAAATGAGGATCTTAAAAGCAAATATAAAAGTATGAAAAAGTAAAGCTCAATGATTGCATATGTTGAACATTCAATCACCCAATTTGAAGTCACCTTCTTGGCTTGATCCTTTATTTAATTATACAATGAATTGATGGTTTGATCTAAGAAAGTAAATAACAGAACAAGAAAGGAAACTAAATAACTATGAGACCTTGCCTCAAACTTAATCCAATTAGAAAATACATAAATCTTCCCTATTGAAATATTTTTAAAAAAGCAAAGATTACATAGTCATTATAAAACTAATACTAAGAAAACAAATGAAATTTAATCTATAAAAGCAATTAAATCTCCCAATCATTAGATGGCCATTCCAATGGTGTATGAGGATGGCAAGTGAAGAAGCTCCATATGCAAGCAAAACTGAATCTTCAAATCTCCAAGTATAAGCTCCAAATTCTCTATTAAAAACATGAGCATTTCTCCAACTTTTCACATTCCTTTCAAAGGAGAAGACTTTCCTATTTATACAAAAACATAAGAAGCTACCCTATTAAATGAGGATCCACTAAAATCTCATATAGTTACAACCAAATAGCTCATAATGAGACACATATTCCCTAGGTGTCTCATAGAGTTCTAATCCAAATAAGAAATAATGAGACACCTCATAGAGTTATAATCCAAATAGGACACATATCCTTCTTTGACCTTTATCTAGATCTTCTTTGAAGGGAATTCGAATTTGAGCAGTGGAGGCCACATAAGGGTGCCTTGGAAGCTTCCAAATAACTTACACATGTCATGAAACTCAAACCACATATATAGATACATGAAACCATGTTAATTTCCTAGTTTTTAATCATAAATTCACTTTAAACACATAAAATAAATAACTTTGGTAAATAAGGATCCTAACCCATATATTTATGAAAATGGCGGCTAATGAAATGTTATATGGTTATAGAGTTGTGACATGTGAGTGAAATGGCGGTGATAAAGGTGAAAGTGGATGTCATTTTGAAAACATTTTGGAGGCCCAACATACCCCCCAGCTAGAGTAATTGCATGTCCTCATGCAAATATTGCATTAATTCCTTTGATTTGCTCGCAATGTCTTTGCTTTTGAATGAGCTTGGCTTATATCATATGTCCTTAAGCTTTGCATTTGATAATTTTATTTATTTTTGCAAAGTATTCCTTGTTATACATTGAATTGCAACATGTTTGGTTGGTTCTTGTGTTTCAACCAAATTCTAATTGGTACTGGTTCTTGTGTTTCAATACCTTGTTTCTTTTTGTTGCAACAAGATTCATTGAACATATTTAAGAATGCATATTTTAAAATCAGCCATATAGTGTGCTCATGATTTAGGCATTATTTGCAAATCATATAACTTTTTGAACCATAATGCAATCATAATTGACTAGGATAAGTACGTTAGGATGAAATGGAAATGTGTGATGGTGTATGATATATGAATATGAAATGATGTCTCTTCCCCCCAACTAAAGATATGACAATGTGAAAGAGGAAGTGAGGAATTTCCCAAAGTTACAATCTTAATATTTTAAGGAATTGCATGACTGAAAATTAGAAAACCACATACCTTCACTTACCTTCAATGTGCATGAGTTATGGAAATTGAAGAGTGTGGCTGCTTCTGGATCATGGAATAAAATGTAGAATTCATCTACTTCTTGGTTGCATAAATGGTGGATGAGATTGTGAAATGGATTCTTTATTTCTGCTGCTAAATTTGTTGTATCTGCTACAAAATGCTAAAATCATATAGTCTTCAATCACTATAAAACATATGGTACAACTCTAGTCATGTAAATAAATCTGTGGGTGTCGAGCATGAAGAGAGGTCATTAGATTATTGACCATTGATGAATGTCGTTAACCAATGCAAGGCAAACTCGCCATTAATGTCAATGAGTGCCAAGGTACCTAAGTACATCTTGTGAAGGGTGAATAAATGAGTTAATGTCGAGCCACTTGCAAGATCCAACAATCAAGGGAAATTGATGTATTCCCATGATAGTTGGTGAGAGAGCCTGTCCTTAAGGCATACAAGCCTCAAGGTACTAATGAGGACTCTAGCCTTGGACCTAGATGATGTGTCAATGTCGATAGGCCAAGGCTTGTTAGAAGGAAGGCCTTAAGGAATTTTCCATCATCTAACGTGAGCATGAAACAATGATTTTGAAGGACTATGAATGGCAAATTTTGCAGTGGATCAAGGTTTATTTAACAGAAATGAAAATGACAGGTGAATGGAAAGTAAAAGGACAAATTAGCATGTAAGCGAGCTGAATGTCTTTACGAAAATGAGTTATGAGTTAGTGAAAGCAAGGCAGGAAAATATGAGATGAGAATTTTATTGACTAACTAAGTGAAATGCAGTGCGACTGCAAAGGAAATGAGATGAAGGTTTTATTGACTAACGTAGTATGGATGCAATGGAAACACTAGCATCTGAAAGGCTTGCAACTGTTGGATCTGATATTCATTAGCATGTGCTCATGCATTGATGCTTCATCTCTGTTGCTGCTCTGATCATTTTCTTGTGAAATAAATGTGGACTTTGAGAGACACTATTTTCTTATAGTCATCCGTTCTTCCTCTCGGAACCTGCAAAAACTAGTACTTCTTCTCTAATGGATTGTAAATTTATCAAAATAGAGAGGTGATCAATTTCTCTGTTAATGACATTTACATAAAAAAAAATAAGAATTGGTACTATTAAACAAGTTCAAAAACCAAAAGAGTTTATACCTGTGTCGAAAGTAGTGCCTCAAGTTACCTGTTGTTTCTTTTCAGCAATTTCTTCATTTTTTACTATTTCAAATCTGATAAAATCTTCCTCATTTTGTAGATCTCGTCGAGATCTTTCCAACGACGCTTGAATTATCAATTTCCGATGTCGTATGAGAAATTTAAACTGTTTTAGAATTTTTATGAAACAGTGAAAATTGTCATGTAAAATGTGGCATGGGAACATGATGCTATAGTGAAAGATGATGTAAGCAGATGAAACGACATGTTGATCATGAATTTATGGTTAGAATGCATTGTTTGACAAATAATCATTGAGTTAAATGCATAGCTACATAATTGTTTTCCAACTACAGAATGTGCACAATTTTTGTAGCTAAAATCCTGAACAAACAACTCTAGTTAGTAAATAACCAAAAATGAATTCAAAGAGCAAGAAACAATGTTGTGGTTTATTGGAGCCAAAATCCAGTGATAAATTTGGCAATGTCTCTTTAAAATTTTTTTTATTATTTTTTTTAATTATTCAAGAAGGAAATATAAAAAAGGAAAATGAATGTTTTTTGTTTTTATTTTTTTATTATTTCAACTTTATGTAGATGTTTTATTTTTTTTTTAATCATGAGACACATATGTGTCTAAAATCAACTTTATTAAATCAAATTGGACTCTTAGACCTCATGTTAAATTTATTAAATCTAATTAGACTCTTAAACCACATGCCATGTGGAACAGAGTTTGTTATTCACTTGGATTTTTCTGCTTTCAACTTGCCATGTTAAAACAGTTCAAAACAAATTGTTTTTCCCTCATGCAATTTGCAAAATGGAGCTCTGAAGAACCCTAAATTTCTCCCAAATGGTTAGGAATCCGAGGAAACTGATCTTAAGTTATTAAATTCATCCCGTTCCAGAAAAAACCCATGTCCTAGTTTTTTCAGATTCACCTTGGTTTGCTAATAAGATTCGTTTTAAAGTCGGGTGTCAAGACAATTTACGCTTTCTGGCAATTACATTTTCTGCAAAACTCAATTTCGGATTTCTCTTAAACGGTTGAAAAATCTAGGAAATAATTTATAATTTACCTAATTTCCCCTATTCTAGAGCAAACCCATGTCTCAGTTTTTTCATATTCACGCTGGTTTGGTTAGAAAATTCGTTTTAAAATTGGGTGTCTATACTGCTGCATTTTCTAGAAATGTTCCCATGATTTTTGATTTGCCGGTTTTGAAGGTTGGGCTTGTGGTTGCATGGATGTCTTCTAGCAAAGGAAAAGAGAAGATACAACTCTTGCATTACAACGGTAAGGATTTTTGCACATGGATTTGCAAGTTTTACAGTAGTTAAATAATTTTTATGATATATTAACAAAACAATTTCTTTTTCTGATCCTCCAGGTCACACGAAGTGTAGAAGGAGAGAATACTTGAGAGATTTATTTTGTTCGCATAGTCAATATTTTGTCAATTGGTTCCTCTGTAAATTTTGCAAAAATAAAATAAAAAGGCTTGATCTCATACCTTAAATTATCATTTGTGATCTTCACTTTCGCTCATTGTTCTCAACCATTTGTTTTATTACAATTTTTTCATACCAAGGGTTAGTAGATGGGTGGTTCTTACTGCACCATAAAATATCAAATTTATCCTAAGAACTATATATATATATATATAATATTATATATATATATATATATATATTCTAAATTTATTTATTTATTTTTTAAAGTATATTCATGCTTCCAAATGGAAAGCCATTTACGGATTAGAATTTTTGAAATGCTCATATCCAAACTCGAAAATGTACCTGATTGTTTGTAAGGATATGCGAAATCGACTTGACCTTTCGATTTGCTGCAAAGATCTCTTGAAGAATTGATGAATATTGTGGCGTAACTACTTCTTGATACCACTCCTCAATGTAGTCATTGGGCTACATTCTAGATCCTTTATCCATAAATGGTTAGTAAAACCAAAAACAAATAAAATACACTCTAAGTTGAAAGTTAGTTCCTATGCACACTTCCCCGACAACGACGCTAAAATGTTGGGGCAAAGTGATTATCTGTCATTTAATTTGTCAACTCGGGGGTTTCGTAAACTTGTGAAGCATGCGTGCACTGTATGTGCTAGAAATTGTCTTTCAGTTTAAATCAATCTAACTACAAAATAACAAAAACCAATTCATCCAATCTATGAAATCAAATAATGAAAATGAAATTCAACTAACTTGTGAAACCAAAAATAGCTAATGTATACTTAGTTACTCCAACATTCAATTATGAAGTGTTACCTTCTTGAGATGATGTATAAGCAACTATTTATACTTTAACTTCTAATGTCCTAGAAGAACAAGTAAAGTGTGCAAAAAATAACTCAGTGATTGCATGTATCAAATATTTAACCATTCAATCTTGAAATATGATTAAATCAATTTTTAGAATGATCTTTAGAAATATTAGTTAATGCAATTAAATGAGGATCTTAAAAGCAAATATAAAAGCATAAAAAAGTAAAGATCAATGATTGCATAGATTGAACATTCAATCACCCAATTTGAAGTCACCTTCTTGGCCTGATCCTTTATTCAATTATACAATGAATTGATGGTTTGATATAAGAAAGTAAATAACAGAACATGAAAGGAAACTAAATAACTATGAGACCTTGCCTCAAACATAATCCAATTAGAAAATACATAAATCTTCCCTATTGAAATGTTTTTAGAAAAACAAATATTACACAGTCATTCTAAAACTAATACTAAGAAAGCAAATGAACTTTAATCTATAAAAGCAATTAAATCTCACAATCATTAGATGGCCATTCCAATTGTGTATGAGGATGGCAAGTGAAGAAGCTCCATATGTAAGCAAAACTAAATCTTCAAATCTCCAAGTATAAGCTCCAAATTCTATATTAAAAACATGAGCATTTCTCCAAC